>PNEQ01001785.1:40287-56505 GCA_003012365.1 Medauroidea extradentata | reverse complement strand
GGAAAAAAAAAAGGGGGGGGGGGTGGATGAAGTCGGATTTAACGAAACATCGATTTAGAGTAAACATTTTCGGGTCCCATGGCATTTCGTTAAATCGGGGTTCTACTGTATTTACTTCAATTATAGTTTCAGTAATGTGTTTAAAAGCATAACAAATTTTTACAGAACAAATCTTTACCACTGACTAAATGTTTCTGAAATAATTTGCACTAATAAAGTGTAAATTGTTGAGTTAATGTCACTAATAACATTTGTTTATTAATAATTGTTCAAGAAAATTATAATATAAAAAGGCAACTATGTATGTATAATTATTAAATGTTGCTAATTTGGAATTAGTACCAATTGTAAATTACTTAACATTTTACAATGTTTCTACTTGTACAATATAGTGGGTAGATAAACAAAACATGCTTAATAATACTGCATTAAAGTCATTTATGTTATTTCTGTACTATACTTTTAATACAGCACAATTTCTTGACTGTATACAATCTGTAATAATTCGGAAACAAACATTACTCTTAAAATATTGTTGTTATGTGGATCTGTTTGTTTATGGATGAACAAAGAAAGTCCCAATTTAGGGAGGTCTGCGTTTCATGGCAAGCAGTAATGTAGCCAATAAAGTGTGTTATAAAAAACTTTCAACCTAAAGAGGTTATCTACAATGTATAGGTATTTGTTAAATACACAAGCAATGAATACCACTAACGGCAAGTTAGTATCCTACAATCTCAGTTTCTATACATTTCTTCTTACTGCATCCCCTCTGTGTTTCTTCACGATTAATGTGAACCCGACTCGTAGATAAAATGCCAACAATATCGCATGTGAGACGTCTTAAGACTACATTAGAGTTCAGCTTGTCTAAATGCAGACGCAATTTTATAACACATGCGAAGTAGGCCTACGCATATCTTCAGCCCCGCATTGGCATATCATTTTGATACGACTAAATAACTATTCCGAAAACTATAACTTAATAACTCCTTCAATTATGAAAACTAGATGTTTCATGTGCTTGTCCACTCGAAAATCAACACATACACAAACCTTAAAATAATTTTCCACTTACCGTCAAGCAACACAGAATTTTCACAAAAATTAATCAATATTGTAAAATTCGACTTACCAAATTATCCCATCATAAAGCGTCGGTAATGTATCCATTGGGCCAAAGACTAATAACATAGATTCTACTGCAGTTCGTTATTTATGCACAGTATCACGTACTGACGCCCACAACCTACAATAATAATACATAGTAACGTACTATTCATAAAAGTTATTCTAAGTCAGCTACACGTCCACGCGACACCGAAAATCACTTTGTTTACTAGTCTGCAATGTACGAACACGTGCGCGACGCGAGCGGCCATCATTGTCCATACGCTGACGTAACTTGTCGCGCGCTTGCACAGTAGATAGCAGGGCTACTCTTCTCATTGCACGGAGCAGGTGTTGATAAAGGCGAGGTTCCCGCATCTCTCTACGCCTCTGGCTTGGACAGGAGGTAGGAAAGAGGAGTGACAGCTGTGCGCTAGTCCGTGGGAGCACCGAGCCAGGTTTACACCATAGAAAAGGGCAGCTTACACGAGCAAAATTACTTGAGAAAATTCCGTCCGCCTATAGAACTTAGCGCAGAACAGTATCTATTATAAAGAAAGGTTAGAAGTATAAATTGTGTCACATTACCTGAAATTTAATAAAATTAAGTACACAATAACTTTGTAAAAGTTTACTCAGTGCTACAGCACGAGAGCACGGCCTTACGCACCGCCACTGGTCGTCAACGTAAATGAGGTGGCAGCAATGTCAGTGTTTTGAAACTATTTACAATGTACTATTACAATGTTGTAGATTGAAATAGTAATTTATTTCAATAGGCATGGTTGACATCTAAGACTTTTCTTCGACATATTAGGCCCAAACTTTGCCGGCAACGGTAATTCTAGTTGGCACAACATACGTTTTGATAAAGCTGTTTGATTCTGGGACCTTGTCTTGGCAGCGAGCGACTACATACAAACATGTACAATAATTTGTGTGCGCAAGGACCTATCTGGAAACTGGTTAGTTCAAAAACAACATACACGACGTGCCTAACCTGTCACTTGTGCCACTTTTGACCACTTATACCTAGTCACAGCTCCTGATGCTCACTCAGCAGATGGGACGTCGTTATAACACTATTCCCTGTGTTTTGCAGTTCTTTTGCTTTTCTAGCTCGGCTGGCCATGTGAAAATAATCTGCTTGTATAATGAATCTACTCTGTGCACAAGTTTTTTACACACTACACCAATGTACATGGAGAGGGATTTGGTACTCAGTTTCAATTTACTCACCAACAGTAAATAATTACAAACATCAAGATGTTGATCATTGTTTATAAACTTAGGTAACACATTCACAGAAAACTTTAAATCTACACAATGCTGTTTCATATTTTCTTTTTTTCTTTTCACCGACGTATACAAGTGTATCCACAGATGTTATTCACTGTCGAGCCGATTGAGTGTACATGTGTGTAGGTGTGTGAGCGTGAGCACACGTGTGGGCTAGTGACTCACACCAGACGCGCTGTTGTCAAGTATCCTACTACAGGATGCCACACATATCTGAGACATGCACCTGACGTTTGGTAGTGTCAGTATAAACTGTCCTGCTTTCACTTGTTAAAAGAAAGATTTATAAACATTACTGTGTATATATCAAATATCATTAAACGACATTACGGTAATTATATTTAATAGCATTTAGTTACAAAACGGAAAACGTAATAATGCTTACATAAACACGACGTATAATCGTAATATTACAGGCACAAAGACAGCCTACTGTTTCCAAGGGCACAAGAAATCGGTGGCAAAAATGTTACAGAATGCACATGATGAAGAAGTGAGCGAACGGTCTTATTGGTGTGGTTGTGTTGGGTGGGTCACTGACTGGCCGGGGGATGGGAAAGGGTGTTAGGTCCGGCTGGCTGGCCACCGCGTCGCGCAGGAGGAAAAGACAGCAACACATATTTTTAGAACAAACACGTCATGCGCGACAGTACAGTTTTCGAGAAACAACTTCAACTATCTGCGGCCATAATACATGCAATGCCTATTTCTGCTATTTTCTTTTTCTTTTTTTTTTCCACGGGTCCTGGAAAAAGGGTTGTTACTTCGAGAGGCTTGTTATTCCCAGGGTTGTATAATCGAGAGTTGACTGTGTAAATTGTGCTTGTTTGTTATTGCTTAGAAATGTGTTTATTGTACTACGTTCCCCTTCTCGTTCAATTACTAAATGCTTTTCTGCTTGTCGGTAATGTTTTTTCTGGCTATGGTTTTCTACACTATTGATAATTATTGTGATATTAGGTGAATAAAACGAGGTCTGATCAGTTCTAGAAGCCGATGGTGCACTGAGTTGCTGACTCCCGCGGGCGTGGCTAATACCACCGTCGCATTTATTTACTTCAATTTGCATATTTGGTTTCAAAACCTGGACAATTATCATTTGTTTATTTAACTTCTATTACTTATTTAAATTAACATATTACTCTAGCCAAAAGTCTAATTCATATTACACTTCATAGCCTCTAAGCCTTGTTCCAATAGGCTGCTGCACCCCCCTCCCCCAACTGGCCAGAGTGGTCCAGCGGAGGGGTGTGAGAAGAGTAATGGGCAGGACGGCGCCACTGCTCCTAGGCACCACCTGCTATCCTGGCCCGAGGGAAAGCTCCAGATTCTCACATATTTCTCTTATTTACCCTCAATTCAATAAAAATCCTTGCAGCATATTTTGCATTACAGATTTGGTTTCGTGACACAATACCGAATCGAATGAATGGTCACATGACCAGACAATTCCAATTTTGCAGATTACCCTAAACAAGTATATATATTACTTAATACCTTCCTATACCAATACCTGCACGTTACAATTGGTAATGTAAATATTACTGTGTATTAATTATACATTTAAACTGCAACATGAGTGTTTATTATGTAAGCCGAGAAGTCACATCTGAAACAAAAATACCTTGCTCTGAAACATAACTTAATATGTATTATAAAATTAATTTTAATAATTTTAAACATTGTGTCTTTTGATTGCCACACACCGGCCCGTGCATAACATATCACTGTCTCACTCGCACACAACATGCGGATGTACACGTCACACCAGTGAAAAGTAATAGCAGTGCAAAAACGGTTACAGTCTAAATTGAGCTATTGCAAGAACTGGGTAAGCACACCTGTGCCGTTGTCCACAACTGGTCAACAACACACCCAGCCTGAAGTTAAATACAATTATATGTAGTTAAGAAATATTCAAACTGCTTTAAAAGACTAAATTTAAAAAAAAATTAAAAACAAAAGGTAATCTTAACCTAAACAAACTCAAATAAAAATACAATTTAATTTTTAAAATTGATAAATGTACAGACCAGGCACTTCTTACTGAACTTCTTACATGAACGTAATAAACCAAATTTAGAATATCAACATTTCCAATAAATTACATCAAGTAAAATAAACATAATAACAATAAAAACAAAGGCCTAAGTAGTACAGCATCGTATAGATGGTATGAAGGCAACAGATCTGTACAGCACCAAGACTTGGGGAAGAAAATCAAGCTTCAACAAGTTTCATCTGACTCTATGGTATATGAGCGAACCTGCCTACATTCAGCTGTTTATATCACTTCCAATATTTGGGAATGCCCGAAAGTAGGGATTATGAACACAGAGCTTACATGTAGGGCCAGAATTGTCGAACCGCTAAAAAAAAAACAAGATTATCATCCTACAACGGTGTATCGTCATGGGTTGTCAAATAACACTGCCATGCTTTTATACCAGCAACAGATATTTACATGAGATAATATGCTATGAGGTCATTCTTAATTACCTGTCAGTCTATTACTAAATATATACAAATATAGTTCTTTACGGTCTGGCAAGCTAGGTTAGAGATGTTAAGCTCTCGATATACGCCTTCAATAGGATGGCAGGACATCAGCCCTACCAGCTAGTGACGAGAGGGCAACTAGAGGTAACGATGCTCAACCAAACATCTGCTGGCCAGAGTAGCAAGAAACTTACCATCAGGGCTCGTGGCCAGCAGCTGAGGGACGGGCTTTGCTGTGTTGCGGTTGGTGACCTTGAGGAACTTGGGCAGAATAGTATACATGGTGACGGAGCGAGTTGTGTCATTTCGGGCCAACATGTCTGCGAGGATGCTGCGCTGGGGGTCGTTGGCCTCCATGATCCACTCACGAGACTCTTTAGCGATTCCAGAATATTCCTGAGTGTTGCTTTCCCGAGACACCTTCCAGTCTAGCTTGAATACCAGCGAGTGACCTGCAAACATGTATACTTCTGTTTAGCTTGTTGTATCTGGCTCGAGGCGTGTATTCACTAAGACCAGCAACTAATTCCACAAACAACATTCTGAACATGTGACACACACTTTTATTAACATAGTAATTAAAATACTATTTTACGTTAGCTTAGCATTAAAAAATTTATAAATCATTTTACTGGATTGTCAAAGCTTGATACTCAATGATAAGCTGACCAAAACAATATTGTGTTTTTAGCCCGCAGCACAAACAAGCTTCCTCTTGCAGCAGACTTCAGCTCAGCACAGTATATATTTATATATATATGTATAGTCCATCTCATGTAAGAATTCCATTTTTTGACAGTTGTACTGGCATTATTTTATAGTTGTTTCCATGAAATAAGCAGTGTTCTCCACTGCCATTAAGTGATATTTGAACAAACACACTCAGGTGGCTCTCAAACTGTGAAGTTTATAAAAAATTAAAAGTATTTTTCTGTAGAGATTTGCACACATGCTAATCCTTTGAACTGTCAAAAAAAGGAATTCTTACGCGAGACAGACTATAACAGTGCTACAAACATGAGGGCTGGCCGCTCTCATCATCAACCAGGCAGAGAGATGAGAAATTACTTACGTGACTGCACTTCCTGCAGGAGGCGCTCCATGTCTGGGGGAGAGGCCCCCCAAATTGCAGTTGAGTTGCCCCCCAGGGCAACCACACCCACGTCTTCATTATCGTAGTCCGACAGGAACGTCTGTGCTACCCGGTCCATCTGGTAGGCGTTCAGTACCTGTGTCCAGTTGTCCGCACCTAGCCTGAAACACAAAGGTGAATCTGTCTAGCTTCCTTCTTCACCTGAATGTAGTGTATGGTTTCCATCATGCACCTGATTACATTTGCTATTCACTTGTATGTCAACCATGAGTCACATTTCATTCCACCAAATCCTGTACCTCACTACAAAAAAAGATTAAAGCCGGTATTACTAAACATTTTTATGAAAGTTTAGGTGCAGGTCATGACTTTTATGGGTCTTTTAGGTGATTTATCCTTGGCTTAAACTAACTACACTTTTGCAGAACACTTTACGTGTTGTACCGCTTGCTTGTCGAATATTGTTTCTGATAGAAAGAGAGAAAACAAAAACAGTCAAACCTTATAGAAAATAAAAGTTTGTGACAGCAAGAATATTAAGTAATAAACTACATACTAGCACTTTAGAAACCTGACTAGTTGAAAATAAAGAGATTTGTGATTTTCAAAGTATTTCAGTATAAATATATGATTTTTAAACAATCTCACATAACTGATTCGGTAGTTCAATGCTAAGACATCAGGTCACTAATTACTTTAAGGTTAGAATCCAGGTTACTACGGTTTTTTTAAAATGATTATTATTATTTTGCAGAATAAGGTAAAAATGAAAATGTTTGTTTCAATAAGTTTTGTTTCTAAGAATTAAAATAACACAATAATGTGATTAGAAAATAAGCTGACATAACTAATGAACCATTGTTGAAGAATATATTTTTCCACTCGATAAATTGCAGCCAGCCTTTAAGAAAACACTTCTGGTGCACGCAATAAAATACGACATGACTTTTTTTAATCTTAGTGTTCAAGAATCGAAAGAATATTGTGCATAGAGACAATAAGCATCTTTTGAAAATTTGCCTACTTAGAAAATATACAATAGATGTTATATACTGTTGATTGAAGCACATATATAGGTGATTCGGAATAAAGCGGACACTCAAAAAAGCCTTCATTCATTTATATTTTCTGCCAGTTTATATCTTTCCTCCGAATATAAACATAAATATTGCCATGTGCTTTTATTTACATAGGGTCGTGCAATGTTTACAACTACATTAAACTGTTCCGATAAATATTAGCTGCAATATCTACTCATTAAATGAATGATGCTGAATATAAGATACAATAAAAAGTAATCTTAGTTAACGAGTTAACGTCTTATAATACTGTTTTCTGTCCATAGATTAATTTATACAACACACACTATTGCAATAACGAATCTCGTAAATGCGGGCATATTTTATTTGAATTTATAACTCAAAACTGCCACTAAAAACAGACATGACACACGCAAATAAAAAATTCAAGTTTCGTTCAGTTCTACTGCCACGAACGACGGTGCACTTCGGAAACAATAAAGAACGTATTTTCTTAATATGTGAAATAAAAAGTACGTTGTTTCTAGGCTGGCAAACATAAAACATAATTTACAGAATATTGATGGTTTCACATCATTTGGCAATGATATTCACAGTAATTTCCAATACTTTTGAATGTGTATATACGCACAACGGACAAACACACGCAAATGATGCAACTTGGCGGAGCAGCGAAAAAGCGGTGAGAACCTAACTCTGACGCCACCTGTCGGTGGAATTTTGAACTGTCTGAAGCGAGGAGCAAGCTCTAACCACAGAATAAACAATATACCTTGTTTATTCTGTGCTATAACGAGCAAGAAGACATGAGGTAGGCGATAGCGTCACGTTCTTCTGGCGCCAATTGAGTCTAATTATACTGTATTGTCCATACCGTATAAGAATTCCATTATTTGACAGATCATAAAAAAGTAATGTAGACAAAACATTATGTATTCTTCCACCACCATGTGCTTTCCAGCTGACAATCAAAACATGTCAACAGTAAAGGTATATTATGACTGCAATAACATTAAAGTGTATCGTGATATTCTTGAGATTATTTTTTAGATCTCAGACAAATAATTTATTTTCAATACTAGTTGCACATTAATCTTACTAGGGTTAGGTGGGCAATGTTAATGGAATTATTTCAAATTACAGCAATGGATAGCCTACTCTACAGATATTAAGTTAAAACAATTATTTAAAATTTAACCTTTTCTTGTACATTTTTCTCAATTTGATCAAAATTGTAACATTTAATGGCGTTACCAGAAATAAACAAACATGTATGGGCAACTTACGTTTTCTACCTGACATCTAAAAAGAGTAAATAATAGTAACTTATTAGGTTACTACAAACTGAAGTTGCAAGAGCTTATTGCAGCGCAAGCAAATATATTTAAACTTTAATAATAATTAATTCATGCAAGAATTATTACAATTATTTTTCGTGTTGCCTTTAATTTGGTTCTCTACTATCAGATCATAAATCCCTATAGTTTAAGTTTCCAGTTGTAGACTATTAAACAAACTTACCTTTTGTGGTAGGCCTACCTTTGAAATATCAGTGTTAGCCTATTATAGTCATATGACTATTGTAGGCTATATAGCAAAAATTTGTGCTCTCACAACTTAAACGGAAATAATAAATCAATAAAAAGCGTAAGTAATAAACAAACATGGGTAGACCTAATTGCCTAGATCAGGTTTAAATATTTTGTTGATAAATTAACACATGTCATCAAACCAGTACACTTTAATGACCGGGAAATATATAGACGTACGTCTTCTGGCCGTTTCTTTTGGTAATATGTAGGCCTAAATTTTTGCAGCTGACGGTAAGCACAAAATCTCACGTGGACTTTATATTAACCACTTACTTGCTTAAAACAAAAAAAAAAAAAACGGACATTTTCTTACAAAAAGAATTTATTGAGCCGGCGCTTTGAAAAAGCATGTTTACATAGAAGACTACAACAAGAACCGTAGGTGTTTAGCCACAAATTCCGTTCAAATAAAAGTTAGGTAATATTTTAAAACTTTTATGTAGCACTTTTGTCTGGACGGATTACGTACTTCTTATTTAGCGAATGTTTTTGTAGACATGCCAGCTGAAGTTCCTGTCTTCCGAATCACGTCTTAATATCTCGTCATCAGCGATTACAAGCCGCGTATTTTAATCCCTGAATAGCAATATATTACAATTACATACATGCACAAAATATGAAAATAACACCGTACAAGAATCTCAAATGAACACGAACAAACGAGAAGCTCAACCTGAAACACTCGCAACGCAAATGGCCGCTCTTTGTTTTGGTTGCCGGACGTCATAATATCCCATTGGCGATTACAGGCTGGGTTTTATAATCCACACATTACAATATATTACATATATGCACAGAATAATAAAGTTAACACATTATAAGAATCTCAAACACACGCGAACGCAGTAACGTTTCACACTCGCAAATGGCCGTGCTTTGTTTTGGTTTGGTTACAGGTCGACTGATAATGGTGGGGTTGTTTGTAAATTAGCTATAAAATTGCGCAATTTGAATATAATAAAATAGTTAACTGACTAATGCTGGATACGAAGCCGTGTTATTATATTACGTTTCCTCCAAAATGCGTACTTATTTTTCACATCGGCGATTGAAGGTAACCGATTTGTTGATCAGGGCTGCCACTACTACTTTATCAGGTCATACGGTCACGTCCTGTTGTTTTAAATGGTTGCCACGTGTCTGGCACGTGTTAAAAATATTGGTAGCATCGGCTGTCAAAACACGGAATTCTTACATGGGATAGACAATAAGTAGGAATGTCAATAAGATCATAAATACCGTACATATTTTGAAGTATATTAAATACAGAGAGGTCGATTTCATCTGATGTTATTTCACTAATGTTGTACTCAAATAGGAAAATACACGATACTACATGTGATAAATCGCTACCAACCATACCAGCAGTAAAGTAACTCTTGCTAATGGTGACTTACATGCAGTAACAACTAGTGATTGTTTTTCAAAGGTTAAATCTTTAGCACTCACTTTATCCTGAATGACCTTTATCAGATAAGATACGTTTCACTTACATTCAGAAGTTTCGACTATGTTGTCATTTACAAACATTTCAATGTTTTTAAAATTAATTTCCAAAATAAAAAACTTTCCGTAGTAAAATAAAAATTAATCTGTTTTACACTTTTATGTGAAGCAGACATTGCACTTAATCTGCATTACATCAAGTATAAAAAAAATGTTTTTTAGAACAACTGGCGTGTTATAAATACAGTATTTAAGCTTTCAAATTTGTAAAAATAACTCAGTTATGCTGGTATAATTAAAAATTAACTAAAATAGTTAAAAACAAATTACAGATCCGTAAACTAACTCAGAAAGCTGTTTGTAGAACAAAAAATATGCTCGTTGGTTCAGTGCCTTGTGTATAGAGACAACAGGATATTTAATAAGTGTGCCAATGCTGTTCTTAACGCAATCTTCTTTTTTGGTCCTTCGTCATGAGGAAAATTTTAAGGTAGGTAATCACAGTAAAAAAAAAAATTACACATATTTTCAGCAGTGTGGGAAGTTTTATTTTTAAACTTATCACACATGAATACTAACGTGCGAATGATATGTTCATGTACACCAATAAGACACAAGGTTAACTAATAAGACTACTTTCCTCACTATAGGTGCAAATAAACCAAAAAAATTCACACTGGTCATGTAGATATAAATATACAAAATTATATCTTTGACACTCGCTTCATAAAAGAGCCGTGGTGGCCAAATGGTCAGACCATTCGCCTCCCACCAAGGCAATCCAGGTTGAATTCCCGGCAGGGTCGATTCCCGGATTTTTGCATTATGCCAATGGTTGGCGGGTTTTCTCGGGGATCTCCCGTTTCCACCCTTTCATTCCTGTGCTGCTCCATACTCACCTCATGTCACCCCTCCCCAGTGCTAAAGATCTCAATGTTAAACGCTGATCAAAATCTATCACTCACTCACTTCATAAGTTTGAAATTTTTTTTATGTGGCCGAGAAATTGAGAAACACACTTACGGACAAGGGATAGTAGACTTAAAGAAAAAAAAAACATTTGTGACCCTGCATACGTGTGTACATCATTGCGGTTGTTGTCTGCTCAGGACGCCAAGTAATGTGCAGAACTTCGGTAATTCATTACAAGATTACACTAGACCCCGATTTTACAAGCATTCACGGTTCCTCTTATCACATTTGCAAAATCGCTACCTTCGAAAAATAAATAACGGCCTATTTGTGCCCCCCCCTCCACCCAACATAAAAATTCCACTTTTGTGCAAAGTGGCTCTAGTCGGACCCCGACTTCTGTGGCATTTTGTAGGAAATTAATTAATGTAATAATAGAAACATCAATTTATATCAGTAGTCAGACAACACAGCGTTGAGCGGTTGATATAACCCACTCTTGTACCTATCTGTACTTGTACCACATGGAATTATCAGAGGTATATCTGTACTTGACCCATATCAGTATTTTGTCATTTTCCTCAAATTCTGAAAATTGCTCTTCTAAATTTGTTTCCCTTAGTTTGCGAAAATTTCCTTACATCTCGCAACCCTGTTTTATAGTGCTGTTCTTTTGACCAAGATGCAGCCCTAGGGGAAGAGACATGAACGAGAGAAAGACAGGAGGTACAGAGAAAACGAGAGTGAAAGGCCAGAACACTTGCCACTGTGAATTCCATTGAAAGTCTTGGTATAGTGTTTTAACAGTTGCTGATGAAATTTCATCTGTAATATTAGTGTTTGCCATTATACTTGGATCCCATTACTAACTCTACTGAGGTTACTTTTTTTTTTCCAGGAATGGTAAAAACATATTATCTGTGGACGCAGTGATTGATTTCAGACCCATAATATATATTTTAACAGGAAAAAAAAAAATAAATAAATTATAACAATCCTATTCTTGGGAACCATGCAAGGGGTCATTATCGAGAGATTTTACAACAGCGTGTCATATTAGAATCATTTAGTTAATACATATTAAGAGCTGAAAACTTTGTATTTTAAATACAAAACACTATGAGGTCGTATGCACTGTGTTTGGCAGAATAACTGTGTTATGTATGCCAAGTCTAAAGCGCTAATTTAGTAAAATGTTTTTACAGAATAACAGGCTGTGCACGAGTTGTTAACATTTTGACAAAAGACATTTCAGATTGTTATTCTTTCAATTATGTCTTTCTTTCAATTATGTCTATTATTCTCAGAGTATTGTTACTGCAGAAAAATATTGGTTTTCAGAACAAACTTGATATGCTGTGGTCTAGATTAGATCTTCGCCATACTAAGTTTGGTTTTCAAGTAGTAGTAACATGGAAGGAGGGCTTTCTAAGAGGAGGGGCGAAATGCTGTTTCTGGCCCCGCACGCCTCTCCAACGCCGCTGGACAATTCTTTTTTCCTTCCCAACACATTACATGTACATGTACAGTAAAAGGACTTTTGGGAAGGGGGGCGGGGTATTGAGAAATGTGTCTTAGCTTGCTGGGAGGTGGGAGAAAGAAACTTGGAGTCTTATTGAACGGGGAGGGGTAGGATAAAGCTGAGCAAAAGCCAAACATAGTTACAAAAGCAGCCAAAGCAGGAGGCTTAGATGTTGAACTTTATTGCCTTACTATAAACGGTAACTTGGAAACTTGTGGTTAGCACAGCTATATGATGTTTATCACAGTATTATTGTCTTCACAAGGTTGTTTAATCTAAGTTTCAACTTGCAGCCTGCAAAATAAAGTGATCACTTAGGGCCGTTATTCCTAAATATGAGGTTCTACATAAGTGCTACCATCTCAGGTACTACCAAACCACGGCAGAGATTTAAAGTTCGACCGTATTCCTAAACATCCTGAGATGGTTTTGAATAAGTCACTGCATATTATTTACAGCCCTGCGTGAAGCTATAAAGAAATAAGGGGGTGATGCTGGGCAGTTTTTTTTACAGAACAAGTTGCAGATATTTTCAATAGCTATTTAACAAAAACAAACTTTTTTAAAAATATAAAATGTAATGTATTAAATTTTAATTTCTTTCAATCTTGAAGTAATTATAAATGTAATAAAGTAGATAAAAATTACTTAATATTGTCACGACAGTGATTTCTGGGCATTTATTTATTTCTTTGGTTTTTTTTTTCTCATCCATACTCGAAATAAGTGGTAAAGTTATTTTGGTTTGTAATTTTAAAGAGTATTCAGTTTTCGGGAAGTCACTTCTTTGAATTTAGGATCGTAGAAGTCTAGAGTGATTTCTGACAGTCTCTCATGAGTTTTTTTAGTTCACTGTTCCTGGTAGCCTGCAGAGTTTGTTGCCACTGCAGTGCTAGTAGATTCCTCTACGGGCAGTGTCCCGGTAGTGTGTGCAGGCCGATGGCCTTGTGTTAGGTTGTAGGTAGGTTGGGGGGTGTGGTAATGGATGTGTTAGGTGTCGCCAGGCGGTCACGCGCTGTGGGTCCTTCTGGCACTTTCGGCGTGCGGCGGCCTTCTGGGACAGGGCACTGGACGCTTCGGTCAACACTCCCCCGCACATCACGATGGGGGATTGTGGGGTACCGTACCATTTTATTTGGAAGACACCTTTTCATCGTACTAAAATATAATTTCAATGAAAACTTTTTTTTAAGTCAAGTAAACAACAATATATGTAAAGGCGGGAAAAGGCCGCTAGGCTACTAATTACTATAAAATGTAGATAGGAGTGTACAAGTACTTACAGAGCTGTACTGCACGTAGAGGAACATATAATACACTTAAGGACAACACACATTTTGCGCGGTCGCGACGTTTCGCTGGCTAAGCCAGCTTCATCGGGCGGTAAGCCTAAACATCAGATAATCTACTTTTCACTTTCATACTTCCCGCCACTCTAGTTCGCCCTCTGGCCGCTAGGTATACTGGTTACAACCTTCATAAAGTCAGCCATACTGCAGTGTACTATCGCTCACCACCCGATGAAGCCGGCTTAGTCAGCGAAACGTCGCGACCGCGCAAAATGTGTGTTGTCCTTAAGTGTGTTATATGTTCCTCTACGTGCAGTACAGCTCTGTAAGTACTTGTACACTCCTATCTACATTACATAGTAATTTTTTTTAAGTTGGTAATTGTTCTACATAAATTTTAGAAAAAAAAAAAACACACTGAAATTTGCTTTTTATTGAGGGGGGGGGGGGGGGTCAAATTTAGTTACCACGGGACTAACAAAATCTGCGATCTAATGACACAATTTCCTGGCACTGTGCGATGTCGTTAGATCGAAGGTTTACTGTAGATGTTCGTGTACTACGTAATCCCGGAACTCCTAATTTATTTTTACCGTATATACTGGCTGTGAAAGTGATTATTCGCAACCACTTAAACATGTAATTCTCGACGATTTTAGGTAAGAATGTCACAAAATGGCGTTTTTGGAACATTGAACGTTGGAATATGCTACAGTGCCGCTATCTATCTTCCATCTTGTGAACGTTCATACAGTTACGCTATCTGTCCACTCTGCACGCTACTTATATCTACGTTCATGTACAATTCATCAAACATCGAGGGATTGTATTAACGTTAAATTATATAAAACTGCGCAATGAATAAATACATCTGCTTTTTCCTTCTTACTTTAGTTAATAATTTACAAGGGCATTGTGCTAGTAAGGAATGCCTACTTTTTTTTTCCATTAAACGCTATGCAATTCTGGCAACCAGTAGATATTCATAACCATATAGCCGGTGATTAAGGTAGACAAAGTGCCGGGCCAAGTACTACTACTCACACAGAGGGCAGGCGGTAATGCCGAATATGTAGATAGAAAAGTCACCTCAACTAACTCTGGGCGAGCACTCCCTTTATGAATTGCCATTGTCCGTTCAAGTGCATCAAAAGAAAGGTTAAATAAAAAAAATGCCGTTATAAATTTTATTCTTATTATTTTTTTTTAGCCGTTTCGGAGTAACATCACTGCTATCCGGGCATCAATATAATAGGCACCTGTGAAGTGTTCAGCCACTTCCCCATCTTGGTTTAATTTTTATAAAATGTTTTTATTTTCTTATTTAAATTTATATAATGTAAATCTTTCTTAACAGGCTATATGCCATTTTCAGGGTGAGTTTGTCAGGTGTCCGGTATGATACAACAGTATTCAATAACTTAGTAATTGGGGACATGTTAATTTAAATTCTCCTTTTCAAAATTCAATATAAATAAAGTTAAGGAATTTTAAAGTAGAGTCATTTGATTATTTTTCTGGCTTGTTTGGTTTCAAATTGACCAAAGTAAAATTTTAATTAATTTTGTTGATATAACTTTTTCTTGTATTTTGACCAATTTTAGAGTTTTGGCAATTTTAGCATATTATTAAATTTTCCCTGGTGAAGTGAGTAACTTCAGGTGTTACAAGCTTCTCCAGGCTATAGGATTTCTGGCGCAGACGTTGTGGTTGATCTCTTGCTTCATGGAATTCTCTCCATGACGTAGGTTATTGACGCACGTAGGTCAGCCATCACAGGGGGTTGCTTAGGGTATTGCGCCGCGAAAGTAGTTCCGCTGTTACACACTTTTTGTCCCCAATTATTATATTTGTGTGGATAAACAATTTTATTTCAATGTAAAAACTATATATTTAAATTTTGGGATCGTTTGTTATGTGTTTAAGTGTCATTTTGCGGGTTTTGTTAAATTTTGGATACCGTTGTATCACTCCGCCGTGTGCGCTATTTGTTACCATGTCTGTTGCCATGAGGGAACAGTTTGTGCTGGGCGCTGGCCCGAGGCGGAGGTGAGTGGTAGAGCAGTTTTGTGCCGGGCGCTGGCCCGAGGCGGTCGCGTGTTATAGAGCAGTGGGTGCCGGGCGCTGGCCCGAGGCGGTCTTTAGTTGTAGGGCAGTTAGTACGAATAAGTGTTTCATCATTACCTTTTTTACCTTGTTTTTTTGTTTAACTCACGGTGTGAGGCACTCGGCCCACCCTTCCTTGTTAATTTTCCAAATTTCTCGTGTGACCTTTTATTTCCTTCTGGCATAAACGTAACGTAAAACCTAAAAGATTGATTTATATATAAAACCGGCGTCAGCATAGGTCTAATAGAATCCCGGGAGGCTTCGTGGTCACTAGCTGTGAGAGAGAGGGGGGAAGGAAACCCGGCTA
>PNEQ01001785.1:0-39287 GCA_003012365.1 Medauroidea extradentata | reverse complement strand
ACAGGCCATCAAACAGACATCCTCACTCACGTGGTGGGACTATCGACACAGTAACATCGTGAGCCGACTGCTTACACCTCGTGTGCTGTTAATTGCAACTCTAGAAATAATTAAAGTCTACTTTTTGTGTGTTTCCTTAGTTTAATGTGTGTGCAAGCTATTTGGCGTAAAAGTGTATAAATATTACTAATCTGTGCATTAAGTGTTAAATTTTTATTTTTTTGTGCCTTGTTTGGATTAATCAATGATTGCGGTAAGTAAAATTTAAGGTATTGCTATGTGCACTGTAGTTTACTGTGCCGGCACACGGGCAGAGAAGGAAATAATAATCGGTGTTTCTGCCGCTCTGTGACAATGACAAGTTATTTACGACTTGACGGCTCGCAGCCGGCTGCCCGTGCCCAGAGCCGGCCGGCCGGCCGGCCGGCCAGTGTTGCCAAACATGTTCGAGGTGCCGTTTTTTATTTCAAACAGTGTTGGCTTATACCTCCTGTAAGTCCTTAATTTACGTAAAGACCACGATGTTTATCAGGACGAAGTAAAGGGGACTTAACAAGTAGTATATGAAACGTTTTTTTTTTTTTGCAGATTTTTGTTATGGAAAATACAGTATTTCAAAAATCCGTGGTTTTCAGAAATCCGAAGGTCGCAAATCCCCGAGACCCCTGGATTTGTGAGAGTTTACTGTATTAAAAGAATGGACAGTACTTCTGGAGTGTTGGTGCCTGGGAAGTACAATAGCGAAGGGAGAGGTGAAGCTTCACAACACAAGGTACCCACCTGTATATGGAGTTGTTCTGAGCAGACATGCGGTAGATGGGTTGGTAGGGTCCGATGCGCACTGTCACGGACACGTCATACGGCAGGTTAGCCTGCCCCACCGTGCTGCCCAGCGCAAACAGCACCAGTGGGAACCAGATGATAGCAATGATGGCTAGTAGGAAGCCTCCGCCCATCAGGTACTTGGAGACAGGGGCTTTCTTCTGGCCACGTGGCTGCGGGTACTCGTCCTCCATGCGACGAGAGCACTTGTGCTGGAAGATGTTGTTGAATATGTCCTCTAGCTTCAGCCAGTCAAACAACGTCATGGACGTGTCAGTCCACATCCAGTCCATGAGAGTGCGCAGCTCGAAGAGAAACGGCACCAGCAGGTACCTGCAATGTGTGTTCCAGTCATGACTTACATAGTCCCACTCCTCTCTGCACATACTACCTTTCTTTGGAGAGAAATAAATATTGCTAAATTTTGTTCTTATTTCAAATATTTTGTACAAGTTTAATCTATAATGAGTAGCACAGAAAATGTTTACGACCATATTTCATAACTTCTTTTAAGTCATGAAGGAGACTTCAAAAATTGCCTAACTAATGCAATTATTTTTAACAAAGTCAGTAAAGTTTTGAATGTAGCATACTTAAAGTCAAAATTTTCCAAGTTTTCTAGCAATGTCGACAATGCTTTTCGTACTTTTATATTTAGCTCAGCAGAATCATGCACAATGCCAATATTTGTCTACAAAACATGCTGATTCAATACCAAGATAATTTATTAAAATGTGAGCAGGCGAGACTGTATTAAAATCCTAATTTTCACTGATACATAATACATTTTTTAATTACAGTTAATGTACCGTATTTTTGCGGATATGGCCAGTGTACAGACCACACCATGGATTTTATAATAAAAACCCGGAAAAATAAAAATCTCGTGTACAAGCCGCACAAGGAATTTTATGCACCGGAGCGTTCACTTACAGTAACACGTAGCAACTGCACGCTCCCATGAAACGATTGTAGGCAGCGCGTACTCTTGGCAACGCCGCAGTTATAGATGTCCGTGCAGCATGACCTTGGCGCGTGGCCTTGCTAGCTACTTTCGCCTTACCAGTTCGCCCAGTTCGTCACGTGCACGTGCTGTCTACAGCCTTACTCAGTCGAAACTAGTGACAATGCGAAAAGAATGCGCCATGTACCATGCTACGTTTAAACTGAAAGTAGACTGTTACGCATTGGAACATGGAAAAATGTGCGACGGGCTGAAAATTCAGCGTGGACGAAAGGAATGTTCGGCATTGGTGCAACGTAAAATATATGCTAGAGTGGATGGTACTGAGGAAAATGTTCTGTGGGAAGCAGCGGACGAAAATGACGACACAGACGATGTGGATGAAGTCGATGATGACGATTACGGTGATGAAAGTTAATGAAAATTTCAATTGCATAAAATATTCCAGTCTCTGATGAAATTTTTTTTATCTTTATAGTGATTAAATTCAAGTGTACGCGCACACGACTTATATTCGCTGATGAAAATAGTTTGTGGTACTGGTAAGTGTATGCCTTTTTTTAATTGCGACATAAAATTATAATTTCCATGGGTGTTTATCTTTGTGAATTTTGCATGTGACGGGAATAACGGGAAATATTTGCTTACTTTGCATACAGGCGGGAACATTGAAATGTTGCAATGTTGCAAGAGGAGTTTTGCCGTTTATTTTGTCGATCAGCCGCTAAGTTCCATGGTCTATAATAAAAGAAAAATACTGCGTACAGTAAATTTTTTAACGTTAGAGGCAGTTTTATGTTGATACATCGGTAGAACAATTATAATTGACACAAGCGGCTATACACTCCGATATGATGCTACAATTCCATGGCTCTTAATGTCGCGAGTGCTCGCCCAGGGTTACATCATTCAAATCTAGCTAAATACTGCGACTTGCTGTTTGCACTCAGTCGAGAAACATAGCCCGGAAGTTATCTACATTTGTTATGAACTGTGCTGTTACAAGCACGTACAACTTAGTACAAAAACATAAATAAACGTACCTCTACAGCCCCTTCTACTAGTGAATCCGCCCTCTATGCTTCACACCTCCTCTCCAGCGCCTAACACGTCCAGTCTATCCCTCCATGACATGCTAACTGAACACTTAGCCGGCCATAGACAGAAACTGTCTTTTCCTGGGCGGTCACCCAAACTTACTCGGCTGAGCGGCGAAGAAATACAACGGGATCCAAGGATTCAAGTTGCATGAAAAACTGGTAAACCGACATTTACCGTATTTACTCGTGTATAATGCGCACTATAGACGGAAAATAGAAAAAAAAAAAGCCACCACGAAAAAAAGGGGGTGGGGAGAGAAGACTGAGTTGTACACTGGCGAGTGTCAAGCGTGGAAGGCAGAGCACAGAGAATGTTTCTCATGGCCTGGTTCCATCATTACTACATTTCCTTTTATTTTTTCTACCCCCTCCAAAACTTTTTCTGCTGTAACTGTCACTGCTAAAATCACATTTTTTTTGCCCTGGCAAGAAAGTTCTTGGGTGGGCGGAAGCAATATGAGAAGATAATTTTTACATCTCGTGATAACCATCTTTCCAAGGAAAGGAAGGAAATGGGAGAAAAAACGCACTTTTTTTTTTAAGGGAAGGCAAGGCAGGGTGGTGGTTACGGCCCTACAATCCTCTGCTTGTAGCCACACCCCCTTCCGCATTCCTGAGCATTTCTTTCTTCTCAGCGCGAGTGAGTCGGATAGTAAGTAAAAGAGGCAAGCTTGCTCTGCTGTCCTCGCACGGCATTATCTTGTTTTGGGGTGGCAAGGGTAGGGCATGCTGGAAGCAGCGGACAGGACACAGCACAGTAAGAGTGGGGAAGGGGAAGTATTGTCCAGGCACAACTGAGCTGGCTGCTGGTGACCTTGGCAGGCTATCTATAGACAGCTGTGGATATGACAAGCTACCCCCCTACCCTCGCTCACCCTCATCTACTCCGCCCTGTCACACTCTAGCCACTGTGAGTCATCTTTCCTCTCTCTCTTCTTTGTTAGCCATGTTTCCTTCCCTCCTCCTCCACCCTAGCGAATCCATCGTTGCCTCCCTTGCGCTGCTTCACGATTAATTACTCCCATGATTTTTTACATTCTAGCAAGGCACATAAATTTTTTTCCCTGGAACTTGCTGCAAAAATCGTGGTGCGCATTACACACGAGTGTGCACTATACACGAGTATGTATGGTATATTGGAAACTAAATTACGTAAAACAGTTACTGATAAATTTGCACAGTGTTTTATCACACATTAACAGCTAAATATTTATTATTGTCATTAATTGGCGACATGCTGCGTCATCAAACGGTTGCAGAACCCCACCTTTATAGTGTTCTGTTGTGCACATCCCTACCACCTACGAAGACAAACTAACAGCCTGCTGATCAATCTGCATGCTGGCACGTCTCTGTACGTGCCTCCAAGCGTCTGAACTCTGACCTGCCAGCCAGATAAATCCCATCCCACAGGAGGCAAGCACAGAGCCTACCTTAAATTTAGATTTTAAATAAAATTTTAATGATACTGTAATTTCTCTACTAGCATCCCCAATTTATATGTTGGATCGCGCAGTATAAATCCTTACATTTGATTAAGTTGGCATAGTTAAATTGTTACAAACAAAAAAATTTAAGTACATATTAGGGCCTACTATAATAAAATTGAAATCACTACATATATGATGAGAAACTAACTATGGGCTACATGCCACTGCACATCACAACAGTGTTTTTTAAAAAACAAATTTTTGCCATTTACTTTTTGTTTTATCTTGCAGCATGTGAATTATGAGAAGTAACCCTACAAACCATGTATTTTATCACAGAGGTCTCACACACTTACTCTTATTGCAGTTTTATGAAGATTTTGTGCAATTTTTAATTTTTTTTTCAACGAATTTCTTAATATTTTGATAATTTCTGCAAAAGGCCTCATAATATCCAGTAATCATAAAATTGGGGTTCTACTGTGCGCACAGAGAAGGGACAGCTGCGTCGACCAGTACATAATCTATCTTAATATATACCAAACAGATGAAAAACTATTGGTGCTCAGTGTAAATATGTATAGTGTACCACACTTAATATAGGATAACTTTTCAGCTATATACCTAGGCAACCCCAGCTGGCTGTATGTGGTGAATTATGTAACAAGAGGAATGGGACCTTCAAGAACTTGTACACCACTCCACCCGGATGACTTCCTTAAGCTACACGGTGTATCAGAGATTCTCCAGTGGATATCATGACGACATCATGGTTCAGTTCTTCGTGATGGTAACACACTGGTTGGCTGGATTACAAACACAAACATACACACTTCCTGGAATGCAGCAAGGGGTCACTTACACTTTGAACATGACAAGATTCAGCAGATTGTAGCCCTTGCAGATGACGTTGCCAAGAATGCGGGTGGGGTAGCCGGAGCGGATCT
This sequence comes from Medauroidea extradentata, assembly GCA_003012365.1. Lineage (NCBI taxonomy): Eukaryota > Metazoa > Arthropoda > Insecta > Phasmatodea > Phasmatidae > Medauroidea > Medauroidea extradentata. The sequence goes on along the minus strand of PNEQ01001785.1, from coordinate 34,024 downwards.
GGTAGGCAGACAGCAACAGGTAGAAGCATTTCACCATATACCACATCTGCGGTGGCAGTGATGCATTGAACTGCCTGTACACACATTCCCATATTGCTGTACACTTTCTACGCTCTCCAGTGTAATATATACTTTGATGTAACTCACAACATGTTGTCTCTTTACATAACCTACTCACCATAAAGTTTTTGGTTCCCATGGCATTTTGTTAAATGGAGGTTCTACTGTAATGTTTCATTAAATTAATTCAACTGTAGTTTCAACAATTATTGCTGCAAACTCACTAAATTTTTTTACTGTGTATGTGTGTGTGTGTGTGTGTGTGTGTGTGTGTGTGTGTGTGTGTGTGTGAGTGAGTGAGTGAGTGTGTGTGTGTGTGTGTGCGTGTGTGTATGTGTGCGTGTGTGTATATATATAACAAATTAATTAACGTTGTATTTAATACAGAAATTGACGGTGCACAAAAATACTGTCGTTATGGCCGTATTCTCGTCTTAACCCATACTCGTCTTAACGAGGTTCCACTGCATATATATACTTTTACCCTTTTAGTGCCAAGAGCCGGAATATCTGCATTCATTTGCCTGTGCAAAAAATGTCAGAGTCCAAAATATCGACCCTGTATTTATTTTTAGAATATAATTTAGGGGGGGAGTAGAGATATTTTAAAAATTAATTTTTCTAGCAAACAATATGGTTTATAATCGCAATGGATTAAGTAAAACTTTAATTGCCACTAGAATATTTTCCAACTTCATTACTTTGATTGGTTGAATTATTATGATTTTTATTTTTTAATAATAATTGCAAATTTCTGAAAAATATAATGGCATTTTCCATGTACAGTATGTATTTCGAAGAAAGCTAGCATTAAAAGGGTTAAGAAAGAAACAATTCTTCATCAATCTAAATCCACATAGGCCTTAAAGAAGCAATTAACGATTTTAAACTCAACAAACATTTTGCAAGAGAGCTACAGAAGATGAATGCTCCGGTCGTTCTCCAACACAAGGCACTTACCTCTCCGTGATGGCCGGCAGCACAAAGAACATCCAAATGTGGATGCCAACAACAAGGAGGTACTGGAAGACTATTTTGCCGAGAATGAACTTGCGTAGGTAGAGCGCCCTGTCAATGATGATGAGAGCAAACTGTAGGATGAGCATGAGAAGGAATGGCACCGGCACCTTGTTCTCTTCCAGGTATGCTGCCACTCCCCCATCCCCTTGCTGAGTCTGCAAAACAAACCACAAATATTCTTCTCCACTCACCCCAGGCTGCCAAACTTCAACTCCTCAACTCTCTACTCACGCCAAATGCGTAGAAGCCAAAAATAATGACGAGGAAGTTGAAGAAGTCGCAAAGGAACATGTACGTGTAGACGTCGACAGTGACTCGCACCGTTGGGGCCAGCAAGTTTCGGAAGAACTCTGAGACAGAAGCAAAGTATCTGGCAGAGCTGTAACAAGAGACATGAAGTGAGATGTGCAGGTGGAGGATATAATGGTCGAGCAACACGACAGGTAGGTGGACACTCACGCCAGAGGGCAGGCTGGAGGACCAGCCCGTGGCTCTGTGTTCACCACCACAAGCTGCCGGTCATCTTCGTCCACTTCCAGCTCTTCCTCACTTCTGATGGCACTGAGTCGTCGCCCTGCACGTGTCAGCACCACCGGCCTCTCTACATCATCGTCCTCCAGCATGAACGTCTGCTGGGGCTTGGGGAAGCACACCGGGTCCTCGTGACGTGACTTCCACAGCCCCATTGATTTGAGCATCACCCTACACACATCATATGGTAACATCACAAAGCAGTCAGCTTGCCTACTGTAAAGTGCCAGTAGACTCGACTCTTGACACTGGAAACAGCAGAGTAACTTGACTACTTTCCTTGTAAGGCGGCACTCTTGCCCAACATACAAATTACCACGGCTTACTATTCTTTTATCAGGGTTCACATTAGTTGGTTCGTACACCTACAGTAAACCACCTCAACCATTATGTTTAAAGTCTTAAATTTTGCTTCAATATACATATTTATAGCGTCAAAGTGCCTTCCAAAAATACATTGCAGCGCGACCACATGGGTGGCAATTAATGACAAAAACCCAAAATCAATGCTTGTTCAACCCGTGAAGAAAAGTAACAGTTGTTTAAAAACTGGGCTAGACTATTATTTTATTTTGTTGGCTGCCTTCACGCCACAGCGCATCTAACCCCGCAAATATTGTAACACAAATGTCAGAGAAAGAGAACAAAAAAATATTTGGCGGTGACCTTAAAAGAAGAAAATCTTACAGTAAGCTTTAACAAATATTCGGCTGGAGCCTTAAATAATAATTACTGTAGGCTACATCAGCCACATCTTAGGTCCATTGGCCTCCTTTCACTATCTTACATTCTGCCACCCTCAGCCTATCACCCATTTGCACCATGGGAAACATGTCCGCCCTTCACCAAATCTCGAACACCAAGAAGGAACAAGAAGGAAAAATTCTACAACACCCTCATTTCGGGTGCCACCTTGCAATCTTGCAGCCAACTATGGTACTGCGGGGCAGGAACCGAAAATGTCATAATCGAAAGAATTTTCAATTGATAAAAGTTGCATTACGCAATGAACAAAAAATATTAATTTACTGCAAAAAATAATTACTTTTAACATACATAAACAATTTTAAATTACTTGTAACTTTCTTTTACATCCCTGTTTACTTAACATTGTTATACTTTAAAGGGCAAGTTATACTAAATTGGTACTAATTATGAAGTTTACAGAAATAAGGCATTTCCTTAAAATCAAACTGTTACGCGCATTATTAAATTTTTTATTTGAACAAGGTTACCCTGAGGTGCTGAAATATGCTGGAATAGATGGCCACAAGCTAATCGTTATTATGTATACACAATAAGTTGCAAGGAAAAACCAAAAGAGTCCAAATTAGTAATTTATCAAGTAAGCATGCTTTAGTGTTACATTCTGCTACACAGCAAACAATGTTGTTTGACGGTAGATACAATAAAAGGATCAAACTTCTCTGAAGTAGTATTCTATTAAACTCAGAGCACCAAATATGTATGGAAAATCTTGTAACACCAAATAATTATTGCCAAAGTAAAAAATTCTAATAATAGTAAGTCTTTCATGAAATTAAAGGATATAAAATTTGATGCCATGCCACTGTGTTAGGTTTTTTAGTTGTAAGTTAGATTGCTGAGTGTGAGCACTGTGTTCCTCTAGAAGATCTTTTTAAGAAGTAGAGAGATGGAGCGAGCACGAGTGCTTTTATTTATTCTTCTTAACTGGTCTGTAATAGAGCTACCCCTAACCCAGTGTAGTGGAAGAGCCAACAAGAATAAAAGGAGAAGGCATATTGTCACTCATTTATACTTAATGTCAGTAAGTTATTACACAAGGTGTTTTCATGAAAGGTGAAGAGCAAAGCAGTTCGGTTTCACAGGATGCATACACAACACAAGCTACAGCTAACACAATCCCTTAAGATGTTTACAAAATTTACATCCGTAAATTGAATTAAAACTAATAAACATATTTAACAGGCTGACTATTCTAATCTGTGCTGTGAGTCAGTTTACAGGAAGAACAATTCACAAATTTTGAAATTCGTAGAGTTGTATCGCGACGCAGAAAATTTGTGGAACCTAAGTTCTGATAAATACAAAGATCGTAACACCCGTGAAAAATCTAATTTTGATATTCAATAGACGTGTTCGAAGTTTGTTTGCAAATAATTCGCACACAACAGCAACTGCCTCTTGATCTGCCATGTTTTCTCACACAATCTCACGACTGACTGGCAAGCAGTGGGAACATAGATGATCGTGAAATAAAGAGGTGTTTCTACGCAGGTCGTGGAATGGCCGAGAAGTTAGTCGTGAACTCGTCCGGCCCATGACTAAGTGGGAACCCGCCTTAAGGTGCAGAAACCAATTCTTCAATTAAGGTATGATACATAATGCGCGGGAGCAGGATTAGCTAAGTTTCACAGAAAAAGTAAGCCTTTTTCACCCAAGAAAGCAGACTTCTTAGGCAAAATGTGGAAAATCATGCTACTGTGCATTACATGTTGTCCCGTAATGTACGTAACTATCAAGCTGCATGGTACTCTGTAAGTATGTGATTTTTGAACGATTCCTGCAATTGGTTCGTACTATAATCATATATAACTGTTTTTTTGGACATATGCTATTGCGGGAAAATGTAGCCGTATTGCAGAAATACCCACAATAAAACAAAAAACTAAGGAAGAAAATCCAATAAGCTGTAGTCAACAGACATAAAACAAACAGATGATTCCTGAAAGGAATTTAGTCACACCCCAGAAGATGACACAAGGACAAAAACAGTATAAACACAAAATTAATTTCTAAGTGGAATATAGTTGTGTGGAGAAATACGACATAAAAACAAGAAAAGGACGAAATGGGGTGTATGAAAAAGGCACCAAATGGATGAACGACCACAACACAAATAACGAGAGACACAAATGGATATGAACACAGCAAGACACAACACAGACAAAAAATAGTAGGGTTCTCAAGACGACAAAAGATGCGACATTTCGGGAACTGATATATGTTCCTGTATTCAAGCACATGTACAGACTAAGGAACTCCTGCAGACAGGGTGGCCACTCAAATACACTTCCAAAATTCTCTGACTTTTCCAGGTTTTCCACGTAAAATTTGGATTTTTCCAAACTCATTTTCAAACACAATTTCTAAGCCTTTTACATATTTATGACATACCTTAGTACTGAAGTGACTTCAATTCTTCATTAATGGTGATCGCTGCATTTTTGCATCCTCCATGATCTTGCTTTTTTTTTTTTTCCATTTAACTCCATTTTCTTTTGCAGTAGTTCTTTTTCACTAGCTGCTTTATCCTGTTGTGTTTGTTAAGATGGTTTCCTCTCCAAACACTCCATGTAACGAGTCCTAGCATTTCTGGCAGAGTGAACAAGTTCCTTGGATATTACGATGGACTCTAATCCACCAAGACTTTTAACTGCATCATACACCTGACGTTGAGCCACACTAGATTCTTCATGCATATTTTCCATTAAGCATTCCTTCTTTATGGAAAATCTCCTTTCAATGGAAGCATTTCCGTGAGATAAAATAAATACAATTTTCAGAAACGATATCAGTTCATGTTCTTCACTACCTGCAAGTAATTTAGTCAACAAAAACACATCTAGTCTATGTTCTACAAAGGAGTAGGTCTTCAATGTTTCGAGAAATCTGTCTTTATTACAAACATCCTTGAATTGCCATTCGACTCTATCCGCTCTCGCCCCTGAGAGCCACATATTATCCACGAAAACTTCCAATGCAAGCCTAAGCCTTTTATCACGAACGAACTCCAAACAACAAACTTCAGGATCCATTTCGTCAGTCTGAATTTTAAAGTGATCACTCAGTCAACTTGTTGCATAATGCAACCATTGCATTTCGACTGTCACTCTTGAATTCCAGAATCTCCCATTCCTTCACATTGCCAGTTCCAAGACGAGCTTCCCTCACCCCATACCCGAAATCGACATCTTTTGAAAAAATAAGATTTTCATTGTTTGCTAGGTTTATTACAGACATACAGTATTGCATTCAGACTTCAAGATATGTGGTGTGACAAACGTGGCCATAACAGCTTTCATAGAGGATTTAAGCCGGATTCACAACCAAACTTAACATACATACGAACACACGCACGTACGCTAAGTATTAGAAATTGGGTTCTCAACCAAATTATATCTAGACATGCGTGGAAAAAGTTTATTTCATTACAAAATGTTGGTAACAAATTATCGTAATTTATTTTTATTTTAAAAAGCTACTTAAATAATTTATGACCACTAGGTAAATGATTTCTCAATATAAATTAATATTTAACTGTATCTTACGTGTGCACATGTGCATTCTCAGCCACCAATTAGCGTACGTACGTACGAAGTTGAAAGTTGATCAACTCTACTACCTACGTATGCATGCTACGCGAGGATGTGAATGCTAGCTTGCACAATTAGTGTTTCTACTTTTACACGTATGTATGCACATACGCTAAGTGGTTGTTGCGAATCCAGCTTTAAGTGCCCTGTACAAAAATGGCGCAAGAGGTAGATCAGACTGAAACAGAGTCAAAAATGGTTCTACATCCATAGCTAGGGACTGAAAAAAACAAAGCTTTGCTATTAACAACTTGTCTCATTGGCAATGAAACCGCTTAGAAGCTTTTGCAAATAAGAATCTTTTTATCTCGAGTGACACCATCAACTATTTTCGCAATGTTTGGAAACATAGCAATAGCTTGCTCCACAACTTTGCTATTTTCAACCCAGCGAATCAGACAGCACATCAGGGGGAACAAGATAGACTGCGCATAGCGAATGTTGTCAGCTCTTCGAGATGGTATTTGATAGAACAAGTTGTGCAATGCCCTTAAAAATTCAATCACTTCCCATTTTGTCTTTTTCTAAGCCTGTTTTAAAACTATTGTGCATTGTGTGAAGACCACAAGTCCCTATGTCAACAATTTTAGGGCTGTTTGAATCACCTCGCAAGTGTTCCTGTAATTCACGGAAAAACTTCAAATTTACATTTGGTACATTCATCGATACATGCAACAACTTACTAAGCTGTAGTTCTTTCGTTGCAGTAATGAATGAATTCAACAAATCTGTTGCTGTTGAATGGCCTAAAATTACAAATCCAAAGAATCTTGTGGAAACCACATTTGTTTCGGAATTACAAAATCTAATATTTATATCCATCTGTCCTATTTGAGAAATGTTGAGTTATTCATCAAAACACAAAACAAAGTACTTGCAGTTACTACACAGCTTGACAAGCTGCTTGTGAAAAAATGGAGCAATACCATGCATTAATGTGTAGGTCAGCTTTGTCCTCTGAAGTTGTAGTTTCGAGGCTATTTGCAAATCTGACAACATTAACTGAAACACTGGTACACTAGATGCACCGCCACAAATAGACTGGTGTTGCATGAAGGTATGAATGCACCAAATAATATCAGCATTCGTCACATTCTCCTTCAAAACAAATTCTTGGAGGATACATTTCCCCTTGATGGTGGCTTTCAGATGGGGTGCTAGATACTGACATGTCTGTGCTTACCTTTGTTTCACATTCTGTCTCTGAATATGTACCTGGCAAATCTGGAGGCTGCAGAGTTTCAGCAGTAGCACTGGTCTCAAAAATGTCCATAAATTTGACTTTGCACTGTTACTCGTGGCTTCCGTATGCTGTTTTACTGCCACGTTACTGGAAACTGCCCTCTTCCCCATGTTACTAAGAGAAAACAATGTCCTGCATATGGCACAATATGCAGAATAACTATCATTTTCCCGACGCAACCACGAAGAGAAACACTAACAGCCCATCGTTCATTTAACACAGTTTTTTGCTTTTTGAACAAGACATTATTTACAGTAGCCCTACACAAAATGTTCACTTCTAAGATGCTGAGTGTCACAAACTATATTATTAAAACAGGTTCAGGCTACTCGTATTGTTACACAGCTAATATTCAATTTCGAAAAGTAATTCAACACATGGCCACGAAAGTTCTAAACAGTAAAACACACTTATCGTTGAAGAAAAAAATTCATTGTCATATGCATTACTTATCATAACCACGTGATCATAATAATTTTGTTCGAATAAATAACTACAGCAGATTTTGATTATTTCACGAAATGTAAACTGCGCGAATTCCCACAATTCAACATGTGTACTGGCCGCCCTTTCAATTGTTCGCACACTGCGTCTGCAACTGGGCGAGACCACGTAACAAATGTGTCTCCATGAAAAGTATAAGCCCATAACGTAACAATAAACTGTTCACTGTTCAACTTACACGTCAATATAGTTTCCAAACCAAAATAATTAAAAAAAAAAAAAAACGTATTGCACTATTATTACCTCACTTAACAACGCTGTGTTCATGGAGGTAAACACTGCAATAGCTCACAAACGATTCATTGAATTTGTATGACTCTCATCAAGTTACTAGAATGTAATGATTTGCTCGCTACGAAACGAACGAATTGGTGATTCAAAATAATCTGAAGAAAAGACGTGGAAGCAGAGAGGTGTCGAGGCATCATGTTTCTTTTAGGAACTGTAGCACTGGGACCACGACCGAAAAAGGTGAGGTCTGGACCTTCTTAGGCAGTGTACTGTACAAGTGAATTGAACTAAAGGAACAATACGTTTGAACGAATCATTTCACTGAACTGACTGAATAGACATGTTCACGGCCGTGGACACATCTAAACAAACACAAAAATAGAAAATTATGTTACTGTCTGTTAGATGTTAATCGTAATCCATGATGTGCTATGGTTTTAGAGTTTAGTAAATACATCCTACTTGGAAAACATTAGCATGCAAACTTAAAAACAAATTTAATGTACAAATTTAACATATTGCAGCTTCAAAATAATTTCCTGCATATTAGGAAAATCTCCTGACATTTCCCTGACTTTTCCTTGACCATGAAAATTCCCTGGCTTTTCGCGGTTTATCTTAAGCGTGGCTACCCTGTGCAGACTGCCTGTGAGAAAAACAAGGGTCTTATATAGTAAAAATGCCTATATGTTGCTCAGCCAATGAGAGTGCAGCTGCCTCTTGATTGGTCGCGCAGCTTCTAATGGGCTTATGTGCAGTAAGATGTGAATCGGATATATTGTTTTGATAACAATTGGTTTGTAAAAATATAATCTGGAGTGATTAATAGTCTCTAATTAAATCAGCTTCTTTTTTTATTACAGGAATCTGGAAATTTATTAGTTCAATACTTTGTTGGCTGATAACTTTACTATTGCTGATGATGAAAGCAGATTCTTTTATTTTGCGATTATTTTTATATTTGTTTGCCTCAAGTGTAACTGGTGTATCATCTTCACACAGTATTCTATGACTGTTTTCCCAGACATGTTCAGCTAGTCTGGATTTTCCAGTTTCACCTCTGTTGATGTTGTTTTGGTGTTACTTAAGGTGTGTGCTGAGAGGCCTGCCAGTTTCTCCAACGTACTTACATCCACATTCACACGGGACTAAATTTCACTTAGGAATTAATTTTGTGTTGTTTATATCTGGTTTTATGTCCTTGTGTTGTCTTCTGGGATATGACCACATTCCTTTCAAGAATTATCTGTATGTTATATGTCTGTTGACTACAGTTTACTGACTTTTCTTCGTTCGTTTTTTTTTTTTTTTTTGTTTTATTGTGGGTGCTTCTGCAATACAGCAACAATTTCCCGCAATGGCGTATGTCCAAAAAAACTTATGTTTACTCCGTAAAGGCTCTGCTACGATTGATTTAGCACAGAAAACAGCACATGTACAGACACAGAACACGCGCACAGCACAGAGCTGCAAACTAAAATTGTAACAGCACACGCATAGAAACAACGGATGTTGTTAAAACAAAAACAAGCTACACTGGTAAATAATACATGTGTATCAGTATCACTGATTCTGAATGTATTTATTGTTACCGCCTTTCGTAAATAACTTTTTCGTTTATTTTATAAAACAAAATCGAGTGAGATTTTTTAAAAAATTGCAGTAATGGTTACAAACCTTGAAAGCAATTTCATTTTGAACAAATCAATTTACTAACTTTGATGCAAATTTTTACAAAGATTTGGCAAATTAGCTTCCATTTTCACCAGGTGGTACCCATGTTCTGACAGGCTGCGCACGGTGCACACGCACAGAAAAATTTTACTTTTTACCAAACTTTCTGTGTACTGATCCTGTGCTATTTTTCTGTGCATGCATTGTAGCATGTGGCATTTGGAAACTGTGCTTTGGAAATTGTGCTTTGGAATTCCTGTGCGTGTGCTATAATTCTCTGCTAAATCAATTGTAGCGTACCTTAAGAAGTTGTGTATTTTAAATTTCAACATGTAATTGGTTGCCTAGCGACCTTCGTCTTTTCTTATCACACAAATCCTTCCATTACTGCTACATCCTTTGAACATAATTATTGCCAATCCTTCCCTCCCTGTTCCTGTGCGTCTTGCATCTCTAGGGCCTGGCTCTGCGATACCTGCTGGACCTGCTCTCCAAGTATTCCAGACACTTTCTTCAGGGCTGTTTGTGACCTTTCCCGGATGACCTAGACATTTCCAGCGCTTATGGTTGATTATTCAGTAATTGCGGCTCCTGAAAATTCTGGTCCCAGAAGCAAATATCTCCTCTGGAGGAATGGTGTTCTTAAAGCTGTCATACTCCTTGGTCTCCCGCTGAAAGTGCCTCGCCCACCGGACTTCCCTGGGTGACCTACACCAATGCATACTCCCAAAATGTCAGTGGGACATTAGGATAGACTATTAGGAAGCACATGGAGACAGATAATTCTGCAAGATCTAACCTCATGCCTCTGAAGGAGGCTAATATTTCCCTTTAGATGTGCTGTGATGACAGTGGTGTCCAGCTGTGTACAATGACCCTGGATGGGGCCCACGTTACACAAGGCAAACACGGGATCTAGGCAGATCACTGTGCACGTGGCTAGATGTGCGTCCTCACCTCACCATAGTCCAACAGTATCCAACCACGTCCTCCCAGAACCAGGCTAGCTGACCACCTCTATTTTCTGCTAACTATGAGCCATCCCCTCACACAGTAAATCCAGGTAGCACCCCACAAACTACGCAAGCATGCGACCTCAGTCTACCAACATGAACCTGGCTAGACATGCTTCTATACATCATCATAGCCCAACAGCATCAAACGAAGTGCACCCGGGCTTCATCCACCAGGGACTCAACACATGTCGCCTTCTCGCTATACCCTAACTGACTTGTCCCCCATGAAATGACAATGGCGATGGAATGCAGGACAAGGAAAGGGTGTTCGGTACAGTCAGTTATGCTACAGTTTGTGGAATAAGGAACACCAGTCCAGATCATCTCGCTTATTCCAGCATACACAAGTGACACCCTAGTTCAATTGTTACAACGGAGCTCCTTATCTGACCCTGGACGAGCCCCTATTCTTGAAACTCTCGAGAGCTCCTTATTGTTGTGTAATGTCTTCTTCAGTCCCCGGAAGCTATCCCCATCCTTACGGATCCCCAACTCCGAACCCTATTCCCACTACTGGTATCACACCGCTGACTAGTCGAGATACTTGGCTTATCCTAACTGCTAGTCCTGGAAGGTGTTACTTCAATTTGGAGGTAGCAATATAATTCCGCCGTGAAGTAGGGGATGAAGAGGTGAGCAGCTTGCCATACCCACCAGCGCTTGTGTCTTGAGGTGTAAGCCGATGTCTTCCCTCCCTAGCCAGGGCAGGGAGAGTTGCCCAAACAAACTCTTATGCTGCGCTCTACAGGGCCACAACATAGTTCACTACAAACACCAGAATGCATTGTTGTGCAATATGGTGGCAACCATAGTTTTGTTGTGCCCTTGGGATTTACACAAACAATAACAGTGCTAACGTTTTGTGCATGTAGAAGTCTTTAAAAATTAATGATCATTAGTACTATCTGTATTAATTTGAATTGTTTTGTAGTAACTATTGTGTAAAATTTTACAATTCTTTTACTGACATTAAATAAGTTGTTTTGTATCAGACGATGTTAGAATTTCTACATTTAAAATGGATTAGCGGGCAAGGGAGAAGAGTTAGTGCACATATACTCTCCTCCCCTTACAAGGCGGCCATATCGAGACAATCAGGGAGTGAGCCATTCTAAATGCACAGATCAGGCATGCTGGTGGGAGGCAGGTTGCTAAGCAACAGACATTATATAGCATAGAGGGGAGTTATAGGAGAATGAGGAGGCAACATGGAATTGATGTCACTCACAGGGCATCACTCCTATTGGAACAGCTGTAGCAATTATCGACCTTACATAACAGCTAGAGACATACTATGATGTCAGGTCACGAGTACAAGTGCCGTCTGCTATTTTAATACATACTGTACTGCTAATTCAAATGGTATTTCACAGGTAATGATTCCTATTTTTACACAAAATATTTCACATAATGTTTTTTTACAGTCAATTAGCTGATATAACCTAGTTATTATGTTGCTAATTTTAGTTACGGTAATAGACAGTTCTAACTGGTTCGATGTTAGTGATATTAAAACTACTGTATCTCATGTATACCATTCATCCAACTTATAGATAGAATTTATAGTAAAAAATGTACAGTAGATATTATACATATTTAAATATACAGTAGATCCCTGATTTTAAACCCACGGATTTTACGAAGACAGCGATTTTATGAAGACAGCGATTTTATGACGATTTTCTCAAGCACTGTCAAATTTAAAATAAAAAAAAAATAAAAATTGGGTTTGTAACAGTAACGCACTTTATAAGAATACGTATATAACATTATGCTGCTGCCGTTACTACAGCAGCCTTATCCGCGGACGTTGTATCCACTGTTACCACCAACCTCGGTTGAAAATAATAAAAATAAATCATAATATAAATAATAAATATTTGACAATTCGTATTTTCCCACGCGCCGCACGGTCTACGAGCGTAGCACTCGCGACCACCGGCACACGAGCAGCTGCTAGTGCCACCACCAGCTAGTTTCGCTCCTTGAGTCTCGCTCTCAACACTCATTACGTCAGCCACAGTATCTGCTTCGTCAGAGTGGCCGTGTACTGTGTGCGGAAACATACGATTCCATGGTATGCAGCAAAATGTCTCCTTCAAAGACTGTACATGTAGTACTCAATAACACATTAAAAATTATGTGTTACCAAATGTCATTCAATACATCGTTTCTCACTCCTCTCAGCGTATATCCTTGGCCGCGAAGGGCGGAGAGATAGCGTGGCACATCACGCCGCTCCGTGCTGTGTTGGCGATATTAGCGGCAGCCGACCACCTGCCTCAACGCGCGCTGTTGCCACTTCACTGCTGCTGGCCTTGCTCTCACTCTATCAAACACATGCTGCGCTGCAGACATTATTTGATATTTATACAATTAAAAATGTTATGGAGTACTTCCCGAACTTTTTGACTATCTGTATTCGCACATATAGAGTCATATTTTAGAGTGGGTAGGAAAACAATCCCATAAATTGCATATGGTGATTTATGTAGTTTATTATGGTGTCTTGAATATACGCTATTTGGCACATTCGCTGATTTCATGGAACAAATTACGGCGGATAAGGCAGGCCGACTGTAATATGTAAAGTCAATGCGTGCTTGGCTGGTGGTGTTGAGTTACGACGCAATGCGAAGCGGGATGTCTGCTGCGTAAGGAAAACCTGACATTTTTATCACTACATTATCACTGTGCACGTGGCACAAACATGGTATGTAAACACTTGATTGTAGCGGTGGTAGGTAAAAAGATGCTGTGCTGTCCGTCCCTTTACCGCCCCCCACTTGCCACTTCATCCTCCCGCCCCCTTTCGTATCTTATCACTGCATACCACCATTATGCTATATGTTGTTCACAGTAAAGTGAACACTTTTGAGCACCAATAGTTACTTTATTCCCCCCTCGGCCAATTTATATTCTTCCGCAAAACATTTAAATTTTTATATTAAACAAAGTACAGTATACTTTTCAAATCAACTAGAGTATGTACAATTTTACATCCAAAGCCACCACAAAATATATGTATTGACTGGTATTGCCATGGACGTGATTTTGAAAAATGTTAGTTTTACCGTGAACAGAGTATACTTTCTGGGCACTTAGCAACAGTGAAAGCTAATGACATCGTACGTTTTCACATCCAAACGCTTTGTCCCTTTGTATGTGATTAGCCACAATGGCAGCCAATGATAGGGCGAGTTTCATGTTTCCACCAAATCACCGTTACTCTTTGTTACCCCAACCCCCACGCCGCATCACTGCTTCAGCCTTCAGTCTGTTCGTGCATTATTCTGCTTTCGGTTACGTCTCCCAAGTCTTATTAAACAACCACTTTTGGCTTTGTTTGATTATGGATTTTAATTTTTGATTTGGATTGGAACCTACTACTGAATTGATTATTAACGACCTCTGTGCAGTTTTATTGGCTTACAATTTTGTTTACGGTTTTGGTTTTTCATTTTTGCGCTTCAATTTATTGATGATCCCTGCTTACGTTTATCGCTTACAACCTTGGAAAGCTACTCTGATTTGTAGACGAGATGAGTGAAACCAAGCATACAGCCTTCACACTTCTACAGAAGTATGAGATCATTAAGGATGTGGATCAGAATAAAACGAGCAAAGCAGAGGTAGTACAGCGGCAACACATCTTGGGTTCAACACTCTTCACAATGTTGAAGAATAAGGACGCCATCATCACTGCTGTGGAGAGGGAGGGGTGCAACGTCAAGGCTAAGAGCCTTAAAGAGTCAACGAGTTCCGATCTGGAAAAGGCAGTGTTTGACTGGTTCTCACAACAAAGAGCACAAGGTTTGCCAGTCAGCGGCCCGATGATCCAGAAGAAGGCTGACATGCTCGCTTTGAGGATGGGCTTGGAATTCAATGCGTCAAGAGGATGGCTTGACCGGTTGAAAAATCACCATATAATCAGCAGCCATAAAATCTCCGGCGAAAGCGAGGCGATCCCTGCTGGATCTGTGGAAAAGTAGCTGCCTGTGCTCCAGAGCATTTTGAAACGCTACAAACCGTCCAACATCTTCAACGCTGATGAAACAGCTATGTTTTTCAATCTTCTCCCAGACCGGACTCTTGCGATAACATGGGTCCCATGCAAAGGTGGCAAGTGAAGCAAGGAATGCCTCACTGTCCTGCTTTGCGCGAACATGGACGGCAGTGAGAAGAGAAACCCGCTTGTAATAGGGAAATTTAGAAAACCTCTGGCCTTCAAGGCCCACACAAAGCTTCCTTGCGATTATGATTACAATACAAAGGCCTGGGTTACGTCCGCCATATTTACGTGCTGGGTTCGAATTTTTGACAGTAAAATGGGTTGCAAAAATCGCAGGATTCTGTTCTTCATTGACAACTGCCCTGCCCATCACCACATTCAGAATCTCAGAAACATCGAGCTGGTGTTTTTACCGGCGAACACAACTACTGCCTTGCAGCCCCTTGACCATCGCCAGATGCATGAAGATGCACTTCGCAAACAGGCGGACTGCGAGTGATGTGAGAGATCTAGATATGGGGCAGGAGTTGAAGAAGTGGGACGAGTTCAAGGCCATGCTGGAAATCAGGCAGCATGGAACAAAATCAGCTCTGGAGCCATCTGTAATTGTTTCCGGCATGCCCACTTCATTGTCGGCAAAGCCCCCTCCCTTCCTTTGCCAGTTGCTGTGTGTGATGAAGATAAAATGGCTGCAGATGAAATGGCGGCCTGGGGTGAAAGTGGCGACGATGACTTCATAGGTCAACCGGATTCTTCGATTGATGGAGAAAGTGAAGAAGAGACAACAGCGAGGCCCTCCAAAGACAATTGTGTGAAAGTGTTACAAGTACTTGAGAACTCTGCTGGACAGTGAATTGAACGCACCGAAAAGTGTGATAAACTCTTTAGAAACCTTGCAGCATTATGTCATAAAGAAGGTTTGCAAACAGAAGCAGGCCTCTATCAGGGACTATTTTAAGAGATAAGGAGTGTGTATATGTTCGCATCATGCCGCCTCACGATGTTTACGATTATTGTGGTAGTTTGAGATAATTCATGAACTTGGAACATTTATATCTCTATTCAAAAGACTTCAACTTCTTATATAATATTTATATTATGTTAATTAACTTCGTAATTTTGGAAAAAAAAATGACTTTCAGTAGGGTTGTAATGCTCACCGTGCGCCGCCTCGCGATGTTTATTTTTTGAGGCGGAAGAGATAATGATAGGCTTTGCGGCATGTCCGTGTTTCTATCATAAATTTGGGTATTGCAATTAAATATAATTGCGATACGTATTTTTTAACATTGAGAACTTGTTTGTTTTGTGTTTTAGCGATGATTATAAAGATATCTGAGCAAAAACTGACTTTGTACGTGAATTTTTCTTACATTTAAGGGTAATTTAAATGGTCTACATCAATTTTGCGACAAAAATAGTTTTTGAGTAGATTTTTTTGGGAACCGTAGACCGTTCTACTGTAGTACTGTAGTTGAAACCTTATTCATATCCTGAAATTATGAACTTCGTTCATGTTCTTCATACACCATGATATGTTGCAATAAATATCTCAGCATGGTGTGACGAGGCCGATAGACAACATTACGTAATTATTAAAATATGACAATAACATATGATTAACGTCATGGAAAAACTTTAAACTATTGTTGAACAGTGTGACTTTTTCTTTGCAGTAATAACAGATATACAGTAGAACCCCGATTTTACGAAATGCCACAGGACCTGAAAATATTTACTCTAAATCGATGTTTTGTTAAATCCGACTAAATATTTTTTCACCCCTCCCCTCTCCAAAAAAGTTAATTTTTTGGCCATGTTTCGTCGGAATTGAAGCTAATTTAAGAAAGTCTGTCAGCTCAAAACAACTAAACACATTTACCATTAACAGGTAAGCCACAGCTGTAAAAGAAAAAAAATCAACAAAAAAACTTTAAAAAAAATTAAAAACTACCCGTAGAACGTTTGGTGAGCGTGCACATGGTGAGTTAGGTCACCAGTGTGCCATTAACACATGAGAAGAGATGATCGCAGAGCTGTCAATCTTTCTATCTTTTTCTCCCGTCCAACATAATTCAGGAAATTCCCATGAAAAATGCTAAAAAAAAATGCAATGAAAATTAAATTTAGAAGTTTGAGGGATAATGGTACAATATTAATGAAATAAGCATGGCAGCAGCCACTGCAGGGTGGCCACTCATTGCAACAACAAAAATTCCCAGATTTTTTTCCTGATTTCCCTGATAGAAAACCAAAAATTTCCCTGATTTTTGCAAGTATGAAAACAACATTTCGACATTTTATTCAACACATTTTCCAATAAAGATAAATACGGTATTTTACGTCCTTTCTGACACAACAGTCAGTGAACTTGACAAAACATTCATCAGAAATAACTGCGAACTTGACAATGGAGTATAATTACACCTACATAACGGTAATTTTTTCAATAAAAATGTTATAATGCTCCCAAAACTTCATTATATTCATTCCTATTGTTTTTGTGGAAGCTCAAAAAGAATGAAGCAAGAAAATTCCCTGAAATGCCTCAGATGAACCAAAAATTCCCTGACATTTACCTGATATTTCCAGGTGATCACAATTCCCCTGATAATTCCAGGTTTTTCAGGTGGGTGGCCACCCTGCACTGTAGCTAGTAGGCAGCCCTGCTCATGAAGCAAACTGGTTGGTTTCCTCTTTAAAAATGCTTTGCACTCGAGCTTGTTTTTAGCAACGAACAAACAAGTTATTTACTTTTATGGTAGTAAATTCATTGTAAAAAGTAGTTACAAAAAATATAATTACGTAATTTTTTATAAATTCGCTGGCTTTTTCGCGGGGCGCGAGAAAAAATTATCATGCTGAACACTACTGCATTCTATCGGTAACAAAATTAATCAACAGAGCATGCAGCACTGCAGCGCATTCTAACAGTGACGCGAAGCACTATCTGTGAATTAGTTCCTGTTCTGTCCACAATTGCACTGTGGAGACTGAATACCTAGATGCTTGTTCACTCGCCAGCCACTAGTGTGAGGATCTAGGCACAGGCTTGTTTCACAATACAGCATCGCTCGCTCGGTGCACGTGCTTATCTCAAAATCACTGCAGTGGCCAAAGTTTTCAACAAATTTTTTGTTTCTCGGCTGGTGGATTAAACTTATCTACAGTGAAACACGTATACGTATAATGCGGCCAGTGGTAGTATTTTTAATAGACTTACAATACAATTTACATTTTTTCATTATTACTGAGTTTGTTAAATCGGGGCTCTACTGTACTTGAAATACATTCATCACAATATTTACAATAACACCTGCAATACAGTATTTACAAAGAGAGGCATTTCTAAAATGTGAAATATATTTTGAACATGGTAATAAAGAGAAGAGCTTTTGATCAGCACTTAACATCTAGGCCTTCAGCACTGGCGAGGGTCGCATACACAATGTGGGTATGGAGCAGCGCCAGAATGAAGGAGCGGGGAAAACAGGACATCCCTAGAAAGCCTGACAACCAGCAGCATTGTGCAGCACGATTTCCACATGCAAAAATCACGGAATCAACCCCACCGGAAATTAAATCCAGATCGATTTGGTGGGAGGTGAGAGGTCTAGTCACTGCGCCAAGCATGGCCTTCAACATATGGTAGTTGGTATGCAAGTTGTACACATATTACCGTATTTGCTGGCATATAAGACAACTATTTTTACACATTTTTGGCCTTCAAAAATTGCTACTCGTCTTATATGAAAGTGCAAAAATTTTTGGAAACTTAAAAATTGTTTGAAAGCTAAGCTGTAAGCTGTGGAGTTGTATGATGTTTCAAGGAATTGCGTTTTTCGTCACAAATTCTTTAACAAAATTTATGGTTCAAAATTTTGATGAGCGTCATTCATAATAAAGGACACTTCCTTGTAGCGAAGAGGCGATCGATGCAGCTGGAGCGCTTGCCGAGATACTTTGTCTGCCAGCTTACAACTCTCAGACGGAGAAAACGAGGATCTAGGTCCGCATGCTTACATCCTTTGTCTCGCAAGCACAAAACTCTTGGGCAGAAAAAACTAGGATCTAGATACCGTACCACACATTCATGTGTCTACTGTCTAGTGCTAGGCTGACAGACAACAGCGCACAGGAATGCAATGACCTTGCAAGCAGCTGTTTTAGCCCGGCGTTGCCAAGTCGCGCACAGCTGCCGGCAACTGATGATGTTGCCGGCCGCCGCCGTGTATTTCCTTAGCTTTTGGGCGGCCAGAGGGCAGTAGTAGTCAATATTATTCGTTTATGTGTCTACTGTACTATGAAGTTTATATCACGGTAATAAATGCATTAAAATATTTCAACTAAATTTTTAATGTTTCTGGCAAAGGAAAAAAATATTTTTCTGTCGGAAAATTCAAAATTAGTAATTTACTAATTTTCAAGATTTTGTACCTTCAAAACCATGACTCGTCTTATGTGCGAGGTCGTCCTATATGCCAACAAATATGGAATGAGCACATGTTCCTCTGTGATGGACTTATGACAGAAGAACCATTATAAAGATAGAGCCCAAAGAAACAGAATGCAGCAACGACATAGTCTTAGACCATAAGCCAAAAGGTAGCGCGGACATATTTGGTAAGACAAGCAGTACGGAGCAAGTTAATGCTCATGAACATGCCAGTCATTTACCAAAACAGACACAAAGATACATATATCATAGATGATGTCCACTCACTTGTGGAAGAATATGACGAGAAGGAGAGCCAAGTCATATGTGGCATAGTTGGACTTGCGCTCAATGCCTATGATACGAGCCGGGGCGAACGGTGAGTTGTCCAGGTACGGCTGCTGGTTCCATGGGATCAGCTCAAATTGAAACAGGCACTTGATTATCACGACGCACTGCAACACACACACTATTGACTACAGCAAATTTTCCAACACACCAAACACACCTTGACTCTGTAAACACTCAACTTACAATTGGTTACACTGTATCTTTGTAAGATTGCTGTAACTAACAAATAAAGTGTTAGGACATGAGCACTAGACAAACTGAATTCCAAGGTCTTGCAGCACATGTGTTATCTGTAAATATGCAGTGCTGACATGAAATTACATCGTTGACCTAATAAATTACAAGTACATAATTTTTCTTAGTTTTAATTTTGGGCTTATATACTGACATTTGTCAATATTTATATGCTGCAGGACATTTGTTAAGAAAAGGGTTCTGAGTGCATTTTTTGCAGGATTTTTAATGTTTCTCAATAACTTGATTAGTTGCTCTGCAGTACTGATATTACTTTTTCTAAGATACACAGGCCATATCTGAATTCATGTCCCAAGGGCGCCTTTAACTGGCTTTGGGTCCTACACAAGTGTTGTAAAATGTTGCTGCCGGAATTCATGAAATGCACTCCAGAATATCTCCTTCAGCCAAGGAGATGTGCCACTTCCCTAGATCACGTATTCATGCTCTACTGTTTACTTTGCAGATGGCTCGTTACCACACAACTGACAATATGGCTTTACAAAGTCATCAGGTGTCGCTATTTTTTTTTTTTATGTTTTGGCTCAAAAATAAATTCCTATCAATGGGAAAATTTTATATTCTATGTATTTGTATTTACATGAAAATGTATTTTGTACTCTGCAACCAGATAACCTTAAAAATACGAATAGAAATGTCTCACCAACCTAGCCAATATTGGCATTGGTAAAAGAAAAGTAAATTTATTAATGTAAGGTAATTAACATATAAATAAATACAAAATACAGACTTCGCTGTTCCCATGTTGTTCAAATTCGTTAATTACAATTTTGAACACCTTAAACTTCCAATTAGGTTGCTTCCAAGAACACCAGAAAATATTAATATCTTATGTGTGTGCTTTTCAGTAAATGCATGTACGTAAAACTGTTGTACTTTTTACAGGAAAAAATGAATTTTGAGAAAAAGTGGACATAGTGTCTTATGCCTCCAAGGTACAGATTTGTATTCTGTTTTACTGTTTAGGCATAACCAAGACATTACACAATAAGCTGAAAACAGATCAAGATCTATATAATTCCACATTTGATTAATGTGGAAGTGGTACTATAGCACAGCAAACATTACCTGCAATGC
The DNA here is from genome assembly GCA_003012365.1 of Medauroidea extradentata. Classification (NCBI taxonomy): domain Eukaryota; kingdom Metazoa; phylum Arthropoda; class Insecta; order Phasmatodea; family Phasmatidae; genus Medauroidea; species Medauroidea extradentata. The sequence continues at coordinate 13,257 of PNEQ01001785.1, read as the reverse complement.
AAGAAACAATAAAATATTCAAATTCGACTCAACTTCAAACGAAAATATTCAACTTTGCTTCGAAGCAAAAAATCACTGCTTCGCTACATTTAAATCAAGGTTTTGGATAAACAACACTGTCTGGAAATGTTGGGTTTGTGATACATTTACAGCAGGACTACCAACAAGTGCAAGTTTCAAAATGCTGTAAAACCCAGTAATATTTTCAAATTAGGTTTTCATAATTTTCCGAAGTACTTTCAGAAGGTTTTTACTGTAGAATTTTAGTTGCAAAATTAATAAGTAGTAAAGTATAATACTGTGAATAATGGAGATGTAAGTACACAAGAAACAATCTACTGCTACTGTTTATAGACCGAACAATTTTCTAACCAGTTTTGGTAGAATAACAATGAAACTTTCTACCTGTTTCCTATTTGGAAACATTTATAGAAAACGTTTAGACACATTACAGACATGTTATACTGGCTAATTTTTTTTTAGCAAATAAAGTGCATCAGTAATAAAAAAACCATCTGCTGGAATTTACTATTTAATTGTTTTGCATGATAAACCTGATGAAAAGGTCACTAGTCTTAGTAGTGAAGTAATTTCTTGCATGAACTCGAGTACTTTCGTGCCAATGATCACCTTGGATCTGCTAGTCACGTAGAATTTGGCAATGCAGACTATAAATAGCTGAAAATGATGTTTCCCCACTATTTAGACAATTTAATTTAAAACCAAAATTATAAACTTAACTTCCCAGCAACAAACATTTTTATTTGTAATCAAACACGCGTGCATTACGCACCACGTCATAGACGTGTGTATGGTAACTAGGTATACATAAAAATTTCATCGCTGCTACATACACACCATCTTATCAATGTATCCAGACGGTGTGTTACAGCATATCAATATACACTGTCATTAGCAATTTAATACGCAATGTAGGCATCACCATCATCCATGCCCTGTGCTGTGGTCCATGTATAAAGCTCTGCCGGCTCACTGGAAGGTGCAAAACTTGCACCTGCCCGTATCGAGCTGCACCTTGCCAGTGTGCACGCTGACCATTTCCTTCAGATCTCACTCGCCCAGTGCAATAAATGAGCATCTACGCACCCACAGTGTTGTGCCACAGCATGGGGAACCAAGACTGAGACTGCATTACACTACTGCATTAAACTAAGTCTCAGTACAGCGCACTCTTTCATCACCGACAACTGCAGACAAAAAACAGTATACATACTTAGCAGTGGAGGATCGCCAGCCATGATGCCAGTCTCCACCATCGCAGCTGTTTTCCCCAACATGTCAAAGTGATGCTTAGCAATATTTATACTGCTAGGGTGTCATGTCATTCTTAAGACGTCTACAACCCATTTAAATACTTACAAGGGAAACCTGGGGTAACACATAAATTTCTCAATTAAGAGTTTCTCCACAAAAAACAACACTGCGAAGCACTATGTATTTCACAGCAAATGGTATAATATACACTGGACAGCCTCTGGCTCAGTGGCAGCGCCGCTGTTGAAATTACACTGCAATAATTAATTTAGCTAATTAGTAAAATATACATTCACAACTATACACGTTTAGTAATAGTATATGCTAGCTGTAAGTTAGCTGTGGTGTTTTCTGTAGGTCCAGAATGGCCGAGGCCTGTGATTGACCGAAGCTGTGATTGGCTGGCAGGATCACTAACGGCCAATCAGAGGACAGCTGCCGGCACAGATCTTTCTGTGCTCAGCACGAGTCCCGAAAATATGTTACTTTAGCCATTTATTTAATTTAATTATATGCTAGCTCATCAGACTTGCCTGTTAGCTAGTTAAGTGTATTAATATGTGTATTTTTAAGTATGTTTCAGGTATCTACTAGGGATACGGGAGGGTCAGGCACCTTATAACCTCGCCCCCCACCAGGGCATTGTGCTCACACACAGTGCCCTGGTTAAAACCAGCGTCCTCCCTAAAAACAAAAGGAAAATAAATAAAGAAATCAATTACATCTTAAAATTAAATGGAAGTACTATGTATTCGCAGAGTATCATGGAGGTCGACAGTTACACACACGAAAAGGATGACACATTTTGCGTAGAAGCGCGAATCGCTACGTTTCGTGCTTCCGCGCAAAATGTGTTGTCCTTTTTGTGTGTGTAGCTGTCAATCTCCATGATCCTCTGTGAGTACATGTTTCCATTTAATTTTAAAATGTAATTAGTTGACTAGTGGCTTTTGTTTCCCTGTATCAAATAAAGAAATCAAATACAGTACCCGCCCCCCCAGTCCCACTCTTACTTCACAACTGTACTAATAACCTGGACCTTCCTTCTTTTCCAGTGCCATTTTTATTTTTAATGCATGTAACTGCTGAGTGGTTACACTCCTATTCTGCCGAGAGGGTTTTTACGGTACTATGCTGTTTTTTCCCTCTCTCTTCTTAGATTATGGCTTAGCTATAGGTACACTCAGGGAGGTAGACATGGCCCCAATTGCGGCCATGCCTGCCCAATCCCTCTCTGCCGCGATGCATGCCTCCTCTGCATGAAACTTCCCCCTAGTAGGCATATGGGGCTCAGCCCTGAGTGAGACACACTTAGTCCCGCTCCTCCCCCCAGGCCTCCACCATAACACAGCAGATTAGGGTAGGTTAGGAAAAAAAATTACATTCACACTGGTTAAGAGTGCGAAGGCTGAGAGGGTGGTGGCAAGCCAGGTAGGTGGTGTAGGTGTGCCAGAAGGGTGTGGCTTGTCTCTCTGCCAAGGTCGCTTGCTGCCTGCCAGCCTTCGCCTCGCGGGCGTGCCTGAACAACATTCCCACCCTCTCACTCTACTGTGCCAGCCACTTCCAGCTTACAAGCATCTAAAGGGAGGAAGGCACAACGAGGCATTGTGTGTCTGTGCATGGCCACCCAGCAAACGTCTCCCCCCCACCCCCTCCTCCGAGCCAACCTATCCTGACAACCTCCCCTCAACTCTTCGGATGGAAAACCAGCCCTCCCTCCCCCTTCAAACTACCATGGGGTAGCATACGTTTCACATATGATACAACTATTGCTTTCAAGTCAATGTAACTAGTTCTGCAAAAACATTATTTTAGATTTAAAAACCACATAAATCCAACCTAATTAAACCTACTTTAGTTCAGTAAATTAGAATAAAAACATTTTTTAAATAATCGTAACCTAAAATAATGTAACCTAAAGTAACAGAACTGAAACTAACCTGAATTAAAAAAAAAACCTTGTTGCATACCACCTGCTAGCCTCGCAGGGTATGATTCTACTTGTATGTGAAATGTGTGAAATGAAGGTTCCTAACAAAGTGACGGGGCATAGCAAAAGCCTTCGTGCATCTACGCATGCTCTACAACCAGCTGACTTCTCCTCAACTTCCCGAGCTACTTAATGCCTCCCCCTCACCACCGCCATCTTTTCCCCCCATGATGCACTGGACCCAGACCATTTTGTAAGAGGGGCAAAGATGGCTTATGCCGCCCACTTAAATTTTTTCCAATATTATGGCAATACTGTAAAATATTGAGTAAGAAAATGCTGCAATACTAATTTTGTTTTAGTAATTTACAAATTGAATTTTTGCTATGCGAAAAATCTGTACTTCATAATTATCTCCTAGGATTAAACTCATTATTTCTATTTAATTTTCAGGTGTTGATATAAACATAAACATCATAAGTACACACTACAACACGACACACTATGTTACAAAATAACATTAATGAATAAACTTTCATTATTAATTGAATTAGCTTCTTCTATATGGATATTAATTATCTGTCCTAACTTTGTGAAATAAGGCGGGGCCAGCCTGCCTCCCCTTTGATATGCCGCCCGGGGCACATGCATGCTCTGCCCCTTCTAGATCCGGTACTGGAACCATGAAACCGTTCATCAACACACTGAAATGTTTCTTTTCTAAATATTAAATTAAACAGCTAACAGCAAATACCATAATGTTGTCTGTAGTATATAGAAGTGTTTTATGATAAATAAAGGACACAAACATATACTACAGTATATAGAATTACAAAACCTTTTATTTCCTTATCGGTGCTGCTGAAACCAACGCACAAGAGCATAAGAAAACACTTGGTATTTTTTTAAATGTCCACACCAAAGTAGAAATTAATGTTATTTCACATAAAAAACATATCGTACTTTTCCTTAATGTTGATACATCTAACTACTGTTTAATATGTCTGCACTGTCTAAATTTAAGCAGTTTTAGTTACATTTACACTCCACACTAGTGAAACAATTAACACCTGTCCTTAGTTGGTCTGGAGTTTTAATTCCTGACAGTTATACGTATTGCAAACACTTGTTTTCAAGGATGAGACCTGCTGCAATACCTTGTGCTTCATGGTCGGTTGGTTTTCATACAGGTATTTTTTTATTTTTATTTTTCAATTTTCTGGTAGCAGAAATTCGCTGGGGCGAAATTTTTTATTTACTGTCAGCAATTCCAAGAGCATACTTGGACTCCAGTTTTTCCAACTGCCAATAATATTGTGCGAACATAAGCCAACTGTTGTTCTAATGCTGAAATTTCGTCTTCTACATCAACAAAATTAATATTTTCAGATACTGGCTCAATCAAAGTGTACTTTCGCGCCTTTGAGGGCGCAGCCTAACTATGCGCTAGAGGCTCAGAAATGACTGAGACATAAGGTCGATTTTGATACGCGTATCAAACGTCGCGTCGCCTCAACGAGCCAAGTGCTGAACTAGCTTGCAAGGTTCCCGCCGAACTGTTTTTACTATGGGACATTAAATGGTGACCATATAATTGCATTGGTAGAAAGAATATAGCAAAGTTCAATGCACATCACATTCTGAGTTTCACATACATCCGGTTAATACATTTTGAAGTATGAAAGTCTGAAAAGGCAGTTTTTAACCATGTTGGAAGGCTTAGACACAGTGTTTTTAATGAGCATGACATCTTAACAATGAGGATCTGACCTTGTTTGAACAGTGTTTTCATTTCGTGCGTTGGCACAATGGGCACACGTGGAATAATTTCCTACAAAAAAACATTTTACGAACACACTGCGACGCATTCGAAACAAAAGGTAGGCGGCCGGCTTAAAGATAGGCCAAACGCTTTTTTGACGAACTGCCAATTTCTTGCAACATTACTCCGGCTTCTTCGCCACAATTTGCACTGGTATCAATTACAAGCTGGCTGACTTTTTTCATTTTGGCTCCTAGGTTCAGCAGGTTTTTTTTACTCTGCAGAGGCCTATCTAGGGATGGAGGGGTGGGGGAGGCAACCTGCCCCGGGTGCTGGGTTAGAGGGAGCGCTAGTGGTGAGGCGAACATTTTTACTTGGGAATGAAATGTAAAGGAGTGTAAAAAAGATACAACTTCTAGCAATGTTTAAACTTTTACCCATTTTGTAGTTTTACTAACCTTGAACACCATATACAGTAGTGTAATACATACAGCATGCATAATTAGAATGCATACTTGAAACACTGCTAATGGTAGCTAGTGAATACAGGTTTTATGTATTTTACAGAAATGTTATACTGTTATTTACGCGAGCGCAAAACAACGTGTGCAAGATACGTTTATTACTGTTGGGTTGATTGGACTGATGGAAAATGGGGGGAAAGGCGGGGTTGGGGCAAATCACAATTATTGCACTGGGCGAAGGAGAGCCTTACATGTGTTCCTGTTACTTGGCAGATAAGATGAATGTGTTTACTCATATTTCATATGATTGAAGAATTTAAACAGCTGCAAGTAAAAATATGAATGCATGCATAGCATTTAGTGCAGTTTATTTTGCACTGGCAGCTATCTTTCACTTTCGCACCTCGTATAAATTTTTTACTTCTGCTGCCAGAACTCGTCGCTTCTTATAACGCTCGACTCCTGCAGTTCCAAGCTGTTCTTATGTCATTTACGTAAGTTAGTTAGTTTGATTCTTCTTTGTGAATTAAATCAGTCTGTCAAAAAATGTGTCTATAATGTAACACATTAAAACACGTATCGATTTGTCGACTTGTATCAATTTTGTACCATGTGAAGTATATACACTTACGGGGTATGGAAAGTTAAGGCGTCGTGCGAACAACCTGAATATTCAATCGTCAATAAAATCTAAACTCCTCATCTTATTCAAATGAATATTATCTGAGTAGATATCTTATAAGCGAAAGTCTATTTACATAGCCCTGGGTGCGGGTGGTAGTATGCACTGCTTTCGAGTAAAACATTTAGAAAAATAAGGGATTGAAACCACAAAATCCACACAAATGGAAAACAGTAATTTTTATAATTTTTAGTATTATAATATTTAAAACTCCATTATAACCGTAATTTAAAAATATTTGTGTTTTAAAATAATTTTAACATCTGTAAACAACTTGCACAGAGGTTTTCAGAGAATGAAATTATTTTTAAATTTAAAGGTGGATATTTTTCTAATTCAGATATTACAAAGTCCTGGATATTATCGTACTAATAATTATAAAAGTCACAGTTTTCCTCCAATGTGTGTTGAGCTACAAAAAACACTACACATTTTCCCATATTCAGACAGAGTGACTTTTGAACTAGCCGGCAGAAACCGTTTCATTTTGCAGTTGCCTTGAACTGTCATGTCTCTTTGCCCTGAATCTTTCGGCGTGTAATGACCTGATCGGCTACATTGATAAAAGTACAATTTTTTTCCATCGCTCCGTCGTTTTGCCTCCGTTTTCCTCATGAATGAGGAATCAGATTTTTTCTCAGTTTCTTTTTCTTAGACAAAATGTCTGAGAATGATTTCAAATCAATTGTTTCATGTTAAACAATGTCACGTACTGTAGGAAGATGATCTACTATCTCAGACTTCGTCTGTAAAGAAAAGTCGCACATACCACAGTTTCAGCAACTGTATCTTCACGTACGGTATTTTTTGAGTACTGGTGTCCGAGTGCTCATTTCTTCATGTCTTTTAAGAGATTTTTATGAAGAAAAAATGTATCATACAAACTGCACTACCCTTGCTACGACTGCTTCTTTCCCGTGACAACCTTCTTTGGAAGGATGACATTTTTAATACACCTTAGCAGACTGTATTTAAGCTCGTAACTTCGTAACACTAAGTACATACATAATTAATAAAAGAAATTACCACATTCTGTCACAAACTCTTCTCTTGCAGAACAATGGGAAAACCAGGTGTAAAACACTAATAATGATTGTAAGTAACAGAATTACTAAGATCAATAGATTCCACCAAATAATTTGTTTAATGTTGTATAACAGGCCCAAGTGTTTATTCCCGTAAAACTGATAGTAAACATATGCAAATACTTGGCTCGCGCGCGAGGACGGCGAAAAGCGAAGTAGCAAGGTAGGGGAAGTAATGGTTGAACTATGGAGGGGTATGGAATTACGGCTCCCTGGCTGAGGGGAGTGGGGGGAGGGAGGCTTTGCCGGGTGGCGCATACGTAGACTCAAGTTGGCTCGTTGTGCCTTCCTCCCTTTAAGAGTGAGTCCTAGAAAATATTTTTTTAGAATTTCGTAATGAAACTTAAACAACATTTTCATACCGTAATGTATAACGTATACGCAAAATTTTAAGTATTTCCACCCATAATTAACTCGAATAATTAACATTTTGTTTCATAATTTCATTGATCTAACTGTCAATTTTTGAGGCCTATCTTGTAAAGATAGAAACTTGACACTTGCGCTACATATGAAAATAACCTTCTTCTGTGCTTTAGCAAAGTTTCATCGCGGCACGTGCCATAATTACTTAATAATTAATTAAAATGTGGACGTATGGAAAACACGGAATATGCTTGTGATGCAGTGTTCCCAAATAATGGCAACTACGACGCTCCCGTTAAAGAAATCAAAACACATTTGTGATATGTCACAGGATAATGATGTAAGAATCAAATGAGGTATGACACACATGTGTGCGCCATGAGTAAAGGTTAAAAAAACATACAGAAAGCTGATGTAAAAACAATCACCGTTTACTTAGCTGGAAGGTAGAGATAAGCGGTTGTCTGGAAAACTACGTGCTGGCTGCTGCGAAGTGCGGGGTAGGCAGGGGGCTCACAGCAGGAAGTCTGGGAGGGATTACAAGGGTCAGCAGTAAACCCTGAATAGCAGGTACCTTGGCCTGGCCTGGCACACGCCGCCAAGGGACGAGGTTTGTGGACAGTGAGATTTTTTTTAGTTTTTACAAGACATCCCATCCATGGCCTGTGTCTGCTGACTCCACTTCTCAACCATACGTATACAAAATTACATATCGTAGCAGTAAATAAAAATGGGCTTGGGATTGGGAAGAAGGTTTGATACAATAAATAAATCAAACGAACCAGTTTTTTTATTTTTTGTAGGCTACTATCAAGAAAGAACACATTGAAAAAATTAATAATTTTATATACCGACACGTCTAGAAACCCAACGTTTCGAGTACCTAATCAAAATACGGGAAATATAACCATGGTAGCAGTAGAAAATTTTTAATTTTTGTTAGATCTGTATCTTCTTTGCACGAAACAGGTACATCTTCAGATTCTAATTATTCAGCTAAAAGCTCTGTAAATGCTTTAAAATTCATCATTAGAATGTATTTGGGCATAATTATTTATTCATAGAAGGAAAGTCTGCATAAATCGTTTTTCTCTTCTCTGAGGCATTCTTTGTAATTATCTTACGTTCCAAGACAATGATTGTGAAAACGAAGTCATAAAATACATAATTACAGTTAACTGTACGTCAAGTTGCTAATTAGTTTATTCCCAGTAATTTATTACTGCACTGATAAGTTTATAATTATTATCGAATCACACAGTTTCCTGTATTAACTCACAGTTTTCTTCATAAAAAAGCTCTTATCAAAATTATTTGGGCACGCAATTATTTTAAGAACTAAAATATGTAACTAATATGCAGTTTTAATCATGTTAGGTATTTTAAGAACACACTTTAAGATTAATTTTAAATTTAATTATTTGTCGAATCACAAGTTGAAAGTAGTAATTATATTTTTTCCTTTTAATTTAATTACATGACGACTAAAATAAAATATACTAATGTATTTTTATGCTCCTCACTTAATTTTAAAAACTGTCAGAGCAACACTTTGCATACAAAAACCATTTTCATCATAACAATTACAAACTGATGAATTCACTTCAGACGATCGTCATTTATTTTTACACAGCGTGTAATCAGATGTTTGTCATTGAAATAAATGCTATATTATAGCATTAATGGAAAACAGTGACACGTATTATATATTATCTGGGATATGCATATGTTAGTCATAGTTTCATGGAAACAAAGTTTTTCCCAGTAAATTAAGTATGTTAAAAAATAAAAGTTATGTATATCTATTCGAGGATCTCAAATTTCCCTTTGGAAAATTTTTGAATTTGCAAGAGAAATACTAATGAAAATTCGTCTAAAAAGAATTTGGGACACAGTACAATTTGCTGGATAACTAGGTAACTAAGCTAAGGCACACGGTACAACATGCATGCTAGTGGGCTACCATTCAATATGATCAATTTGTAATCACTGAACAATCGTTATACAATAATGAACATTTATTTTCCGAATGTCTGAACATGGAGGTGCTCAGTAGAACATGAAAGAGTGATCCAACTGTAGCAACATTTATTGCACAAGTTATCTCTGTTTATGTTACTTCTGTCAAGTCTTAACATGGTCCTAGATAGGGTACTTAGTGTTAGTTGTAAGTCTACACACCCATATAGAGACCATTATAAATTATTTTTTTATTTAGTTATTTTAGTTAAGAATATTCTTGTAACATTGTGACTTTCAGGACTGCAGTGGCCGAGTGATTTGAGCACTCACCTTCAACAGGAGTGATCGCTTCCTCATCGTCTCTCATGTTCTAAGTTGTTAGTTGTATAAAATTCTTACCTCAACGTGAATTTCACATTATTCTTTGCGTTGCCGTATGAGGAAATTGTTTACCAAAATTTGGGGTTACTTTGCACCATAATAGCTTTTTGTAAATTATGGTTTATAGCTTCTTATGTTGTTGAGGATTTCATCGTGCTTAGTTTAATGATAAATAATACTTCAGAGGGAAGGATGCCTAGGAGGTTTTAATGAATTAAAATTAAATGGGCCGTGTAAAGTAGTCTCACTTTATGGTATTCACAGTTTTATGTTATTTTGATGGACTAGTTTTCCGTATTTTTCAAGTTATAATCTGGTTCAAGAATATAAAATAATATTGAAGTGATTTCTGAACAAATTATGTTAAAATTGTATGATATATTTTCCTTCTTTATTGTAGAGTAGCTGGTTCCCGTAACTTCGTTTGCGAGGTTTTCCATTTAATGTGATAATATTTCTGAAACAAAAAGTTATAAAAAGTTGAAAATGGGACAAAATTATGTTAAAGATAATTAACGTGCATTTTAGAAAAATTTTGAAAAGGAAAATTGTCCCACGAAATTTTCTGGTCACCTCATTCTGCCTCTGTACCTCCGTTTTGCCACCCACCTTCCATTAAGTAGAAAACATTTGTTTTTGTAGAAACCTTCGTGGCCACACACACAACTCACCAACTTTTTTTTATGAAATTAAATTTTTTGGGTACCCCGTTCTGTCCCTTTACACCGTTTTCCCCCTGCTCGCCCCTCCAAATTAGTGGAAGCCTTCGCGGGGACACGCAAAATTTACAAATGTTTATTTGTTCACTATTATTTTGTTTTACTTTCCTGTCCCACTACCCTTTCTGCCCTCCTCCACCCAATTTGTTTGTAGAAATTTCATAGCGATCTGATGAGTGGAATAGAACCTCATAGAAGACGAACAAACAAACTATAATTTATATTTTCTAAGTTAGCAGTCCATCCATGGCATTGCCCCCGTGTATTACTTTAACATTTATTTATTCAATTGAAGGACCTCTTTGTATGCGAGATTAGTAGCGCGGCCTTTATGTATTAGGAGAACCAAGCCTCAGGTTGAGTTTACTCTGTAACCGGGTAAGTAGCTATAGCTAAAAACTATCCTAAGTCTATCCCTGCTACTTTTAATTACTGGGCCGAACCATATTAATAAACATAGAAAAATATACGAATGTAAGAGAGTATTCTGATAGTATACGTGGTATGACGACTCGTCAATCTTGTGCACGACCGTTGATGATTGTGCCTTCAATATATGTACCTTTCAAAGTTCATTAAAAAAGTAAATATTCCATTACTGAGCACATAAAGGTTTTATACCCACATGTAACGATATAAATATAGAATATTAACTTCCCTATAAGATACTTCTCTATGGCTGTACTTGCTTTTTCGGATCGTCTGCTTTTAAGGTTTACTAAAACGCAGCACACACTGGCATCTTTCCTGTACAAGAAGGGGAACGCTTTCTTGTTCACATCGACTTGTAAGAAGCTTGTATCGTGTGAACGGCCACCAAGCATGCTAGAGACTAACATACAAAGACTTGTATACTAGCTAGGGCAGAATAGGGACTGTGCTATTTTTCATTATCTTTCTTGTACTATTCGAAAATAAACAAACAATTTTTATGCATGCCCGAATGTTTCTGAACAAAATAGTTTACAAATACGAAGCATTTTGAAATAAATAGTGTCTAAGCTGAACAAAAGATGCTATTAAAGGAATATTTGCTTATTGTGCGCCATGTCACTTTACATCTGGATATAATCAACTAGAGACAATAATTCAATTATTACATTTAGAAGCTTATTTTTGGTGCATGTACAATAAATGTTGCACTTATTACCTCCAGTACTCGAAATACAGCTTTAAAATCTACATTCAAAATTTTAATGGTATACACCAGATTGTACACGAAAGTTGGCCGTGTGAACTAAACTATTAATTTAATAGGATACTAGCTAGAACACTAGTTAGTGTTCCCTTTCTTGTACACACTTGATGCTCACTTTCATGTACAAGAAAGATTCCCATGTGTACTGCGCTTTAGACTAAGTAAACACCCTCCCCATAGGGCATATAATAGTTATTCTCTCAGTAAAAGAACTGAGATAATTATTTTTCGTATTTACGTAAGCATCATTCTGAAGCATAACACATCACTATTTCAATAGGTTAGGTAAATGAAAACAGATCTTATGCCTTTTCACCTCTTCAGTGATCAAATTTCGCAAAATTTTACCATTACAGGTTAAACATTAGTACATATAAGACTTCAATTGAGGTGAAAATCACGTCGATAAACTAAAAATAGGCTAATATGCATGTTGGGACCTGTCAACTTTGTACTTAGGTTGTTGTTGTTATTTGTGAACTGAACTTTATTGACTGTCTCTTGTGTGACTCTTACCCGGAACTTAGCTTTGCTTTTTTTTCTCTTGCGGGCTCGAGTAGTCTATCGGGCAAGATGGCGACCTAGCCATACTTCAAAAACGTGTGGTGTTATCGGTGCGTACGGACGTGTTTACGCCGTGTATGTTCGACGGAACATTTTGGTCCTCCGGGCCGGATATTATTCCGGATATTATTCGGTGTGTCGGGAGTTAGAAAATCGGTGCGAGTCGGACGGGAAGAAGTTGTTTACCGAGGACTGCCGGGCCGTGTAGGAAGGACAAAGAACAAGCTAGGCTCCCGGGTGTGACAAGCCGCGACGCGGTTATATATCATTTCGAACACGGCGCGTGCGGTATAAATAAATAATAATTGTAATATACAGTTACGAGGAATGACGACGGAAGTTAAGTAATACTTACGATTAACGGTAATTGTCGGTAGTGAACAGGTCTCGGAATCATTGTTCATGAACCGGTTCTTGGACGACCATTTTGCGATTAGTGAACGACTCAAAGTGACCCGGTCACTCCGCCTGGTGAACAACTCCTGCTTCGAGGTATTCAAAACAACAACAAGAGATGGCAGCAGCTATCATCGCGGCTGCATAGCTGAGGCTCTCACGGGCCGAAAAATGGTCTGAAAAGAGCTTCTGCATTGGCGGATAAGGCACAGTCTGATCCCACTCAGCATTCACTACTGAAGGCCACTTGTCGGGATTTGGCCCAGCTCAGGTTTGGTTTTGACAATGATCATTTACTAATCGCTACCAAGGCATCTAACATTACCGAGTTTAACATGGACGATCATGACAGGCGACTAGATGAATTCGACGAGCTATACTACAAGGTCATGGCTCTTGCAGACACTGTGGCCAAACTAGCTGTCTCCGGTGAAGCACACTCCTCCTCTGCCTCCAATACTACAAAGGTGGCA
>PNEQ01001784.1:24925-47187 GCA_003012365.1 Medauroidea extradentata | reverse complement strand
AGCCTAAAGTCATTCAGCCTAAAATTACTCAGCCTACAGTCATTCAGCCTAAAGTCATTCAGCCTAAAGTCGTACAGCCTAAAATTATTCAGCCTACAGTCACGCAGCCTAAAGTCATTCAGCCTAAAGTTATACAGCCTAAAATATATCCAGCCTAATTTTAGGCTGAAAAATTTTAGGCTGAGTGGCGTGTACCCAACTGCTTAAATAGCACCATTTTGCACTTTGAAAACGAAATTTTCCCAGGAGATCAGTGTTACTTCATAACATACTCAGGTTTTTACCCCCCCCCCCCCCCCACACCCTTTAGGCTAACAAAATTACAATCCTAACATCCCCGAACAAATCCTGGGTGCTCCCCTGGCTCTGCAAATGTAGGTTATTAGAAACAAAATTACTGGTACGTGACGAGAAGGTTCATTGCCGGGATATTTTAAGGAGGTATGGGGGATATTTCTATTACAATGCACTATATAAGTTACGTATCTACATACATACGCACAGACACAGAATAATCATCGATTTTGTTTGCTTGGCATTACTGCAATGATATGTATTTAATAGGTACTGAAAGATAGTTTGGAAATATGAGCGTGTGAGGATTTCACATAATTTCTGGGTTACCGGAGGTGGGGGGAAGGGATTATTACGAGAAAAACCCCTCTCCCTTAGGCTTCACCCATGGTAACGAGTGTTTATAAACAACACAGCACAGACTGCAGACAACCAAAACTGCCAGCGTCCGAGAAAATGTGACGTATCAGCCACCTACCCGTTGTACTACATTTATTTTTATAATTATATTACACACATATATATATATATATGTATATATATATAACACTGTTACAAGGGAGCGTCAGGCCACTCGCGCAAGTCGGATGGCTGGGGAGTGACGCCAACCACAACCGTTAGGTGCCCTTGGGCAAGGCACACAGAGACGTGTAGGAAACGTAGTAATTATATATCTGGACCCTGCGGATGTAGCCCAACATACTGCCATCCCTGGGATAGCGAATATTGACTTGGATGGTGTCGCACGGGACTATAAATACAACATGTCGCCACCACGAGCTGAAACCTTCAAATTAATACAAACAAATTGTTTATAATTAGTACTAAACTATCAAAAAAATGTAAGTCGTGTTTGCGATATATCACAAATGTTAGACATTTTCGTAAGTTACCAAATTACCCTGAACCCGGGTCGCCTATGTACAAGCATGAGACCCACACACTTTAAAAGTCTCGATCGCTCTCGCGTGCAAATATTACACCTGCAACTACATATTATTGAACGTGTCTAAAGACAAATGGATTATTAGCTACAGATTTCGGGATTTTTTTTTTTTATTTTATTAAACTAGCTGAGCGCAGAAACCCTACAAATGCCATTTTGGGCCATCTTCACTGCCCTCTCCGTCCCCTCCTTAATGACATACGACTACAGTCGATCTTAACGTTAAAGAAAATTTACCTAACCAGAAAAAAAAATCATTCCCAAAATATCTACAGTATGGACAGAGATACATGCATGTACACGAAAACACTGACTGTAAAAATACGTCTTGGTAGCGACTCCACCTAATACGTCAATGTACATTAGCATTAAATCTGTTAGGCTCCCTTACATGAAATGAACAGAATTTTTAAAATAAATAAAAAAAACAGTCCAAGAAAATACCATTTGTCAACTTAGTTACAACTCTGCAAGACTGACACGGTTCTGGTTTATTATATATGTGATTTTTTACGTTATATTTCTACGTAACAAAACATGCTAATGAAATGCGCCACACTGATTTCACCATGTTGTAAAAATTCCCATCTAGTACTGTCTTTTTTAGTTTTTTTCCAGACCGACTTCAAATCTATAATTTATATCGGTGTATTCATTGTTAGTTTATATATTACTTCCACTTAAGAAATATTAAACTCGGTTATAAACAAAATATGCTGGCAACTTGCGAGATGATGTTCATTAACCTTGAAACGAGGTAAGCTGGCAGGGCAAAAAATAAAAACATGTCAGATCAACGGCCAGCCGCGTTGTTCCCACACAACCGGTCCAGGGACAAGTTAGGCGGAACAACGTATCGGCGAGAAATACGAGGCTGCGGCCGACACCACCCAGATATCACTCACAAAGCCAGTCGGGGATACGATAGCACTTACGTCACACGGGGGCTGTTTTTATACGAGCAAGGCGCGGTGAACCACATGTCTCCCAGCTGGCTGAGCGTCGGTGTTCCAGCTACTGTGGCAGCGCTGGGCAGCACGGGGCTGTTTTTATACGACAAAGGCGCGGTGAACCACATGTCTCCCGCTCGCTGAACGTCGGTGCTCCAGCTACTGTGGCAGCGCTGGGCAGCACGGGGCTGTTTTATACGAGCAAGGCGCGGTGAACCACATGTCTCCCAGCTGGCTGAGCGTCGGTGTTCCAGCTACTGTGGCAGCGCTGGGCAGCACGGGGCTGTTTTTATACGACAAAGGCGCGGTGAACCACATGTCTCCCGCTCGCTGAACGTCGGTGCTCCAGCTACTGTGGCAGCGCTGGGCAGCACGGGGCTGTTTTTATAAGAGCACGGCGCGGTGAACCACATGTCTCCCGCTCGCTGAACGGCCCAGCTACTGTGGCAGCGCTGGGCAGCACGGGGCTGTTTTATACGACAAAGGTGCGGTGAACCACATGTCTCCCGCTGGCTGAACGTCGGTGCTCCAGCTACTGTGGCAGCGCTGGGCAGCACGGGGCTGTTTTATACGAGCAAGGCACGGTGAACCACATGTCTCCCAGCTGGCTGAACGTCGCTGTCCCAGCTACTGTGGTAGCGCTGAGCAGCACCACACACATATTACAAATCAGGAAACGACCACTTTTAACGTTCCGCAAAACAGTCTCGAGTAACCAACCCGCGGTGAAACAAACGTTTTCCTGCCTGTACTACGTGACAGATAGCACTGGTAGAAATGAGTCGGAACACAACATCTGTTGATAAGACTACTAGCACTGTGGCAGCACACTATACACAGACGCAATCATACATCAGCCAAAATTGCGTATTCATTGAATGATATCTAAGGTGGAAGAATTGTGCGTGTATCGCCTAGCTTTTTTTTGCAGATGTATATGACAATTTTAAGGTCATGCTCCCTAAAGGTGGATTCACAATGCCTCGACGAGGTCGACACAACAACTCAGACACAATAGTTTTTTTTTAACAAGACAGCCACGACGAGTCTGGTAGCGTTCACAATGCTCTGAAGTGCCGACAAGCCTCTCGTCGCATAACCGTCGGCAGTACCATAAAGTACAAGCCATTATATTTTATTGACTGTATTATTTTAATACGCTGTTTCATGAAAGCACGAAAGAAATTGAAAAAAAAAAAAAATCACGAAATGAAAGGCAACACCTGCATAATGTTCTACACTTAACTGAAAGTACTTTTAGAAAACAAAACGGTCATGTATTATATATCCGAAAATAACCTATATGGCTTTGTTTATAAACAAGCAATGAGTGAAGCCAAGGTGCATTCGATGAAGTTATTCTGTTTTCGAAGTGTTATTGTTAACAAAACATTTTTTATGTATGTGAAACATACCAAGTATTTTCGGTTGCAAGTATATTTTGTTTTGTAAGGTTGTATTTTCATTCCCTGCAAGGGAAAATTAGAAATAGAATCTACTTTCGACGAGTTGTCGGGGCAGTAATTTTGTCGGACTGATGTTTGCTTTAGATTTGTTGCTGCTCAGTTTTTGTTGTGTCGCGGCTGTTGCGTCGGACTCGTCGGGCATTGTGAATCCACCTTTAGTTGTTTCTATTGTTTTGCGATAGTCATTTTCTTTAAGCTTAAATGAAAATAGATATAAAAAATCTGTTTAGCAATATTTTTTTTAATGTTTATTTATTAGTTTTTTTTTTTTTCGTGATAGCTGATTATTTTCAAGACAGTAAATTACATTGTTTCGACTAAAAAGTCTATTAACCAGAATTTCGTTAATTACGTAATTATCTAAAACCACAGTATTTATACTCCGTTGAAAAATCAGCCAAGATGGAGAAGACCAATTTAAACAAAACACACACACAGATTTTTGATATTTACTCTCGTTTAAGCGTAAAAAATTAACATCGAAAAAAAAAAGAAACAAGAAAGCATGGCCTTAACACAAAATAACAGATTGCAAGTATTAACGGAAAAACCAAACCGGTACAACATAATGTAAATTACATAGAATTCTAAGCGTTCATATGGAAAACAGCAGCATTGTGCCAACACACGAGCCTGAAGAGTACAAATTCTCATAAATACTGAAGTGACTGGTGAAAATAAATTAACTCAAAAATAAACATGTTAGTATAATAATTAAACGACTGTGTAAGAGTATACAAAAAATTTACGTACGCAGTAATTTTCTACGCCATGGACAGACTGGTATGCACTAGGATTTCTGCGACAACAGCAGGTCTATAATTATTCTTCTTTCACAAGCTACCAAAAATGAAATTTCATTCCAGTTCAAATAGAAAAGCGGAACTTACACAAGGGTGTACATTAACCTAGTTTATATAACTCGGCCTGAATTATCATTAAAATATTCTTTAGGACTAGAAACTCCTAGAAGGGTAGAAGATGGCCAAAGCTGGGAGAGACAGTCGTTGATGTAGCTAACATTCTGTCTTCACGGTCACTTGATATTCTCCAAAAAAAGGGGGAATTCTCAGTAGCGCCTTAATATGAATGTAAGTATTCAAATAAGGGTTGCTTCGGGGAAAATACTATTGATTAAATACGGCCGTTCACCATTGCTCTAAGGCCTCGTTCCACACCCACGGTTCATACAGATCCGGACAATCCAGAAATCGAACACCCAATCAGAAGACTTAATTTTTTCCCGGACGAACCGCACGGAAAAGTTGTAAATCTCTCTACAAATTTGTGCTAAGACATACATGCGTGCAAAGCACTGTTGTGGGCCTAGCTTTAATCGACCTACTAGTCGGCTGAAACAGCTGGTCGAGAGGTAAAATCTGGCGGGAAAAACGTTTGGTAATAGCTTTGGTTTTGAACATATGTATGTTCCATTTGTCGCAATGTTACACACACGTTATAAAAATCGTGAAAGGAAGTAAGCGTGTCATATCAAATTGCTCAGCTCAGAGCTCTGTACACTGCTGAGAACAGTAGCTTGAAACACTTACCTTTCCCATCCTAAGTGTTAGTTTAACGTTGTGCAGAATACATTTTATGAAGCTGTATGTTGCGATCAACAATTTTATTTCGAACTAGCTGTCCCGTTGCGGTTTCGCCCGCGTGTACTATAGAAAAGAGTAACTAACTTTTAGTTATGTGTTAATTAATGGTGATACTATATTCTATATTATACTATATTCACTGTTTGTCTTTAAAACATCAAATACAAACAGATTTGTCCAGTCCACTGCGCTAAGCGTACTTTAATTGCAGAACTTCTTTTTTTAATTCATCTTTATTTCTCTATAAAACAGCTGCCCGGCTGCGGCTTCCACCGCTAAACAGCTGCCCGGCATTTAACAGCCATTACTATTGCGGTTGTCAGCGAGTGTTCAGTGTTTTCATCGCTTTTTTTTTCTCCCGCGGTCGCAAATTAGATAAAAACAATCCTTGATGCGGATTATATATCATGCTAATATTTCAGCTCGATCGGTGCAGAACTTTTTGAGTTTTTGAAGCGTACACAAACCAACATAAAATTTATATATATATATATATATATATATATATATATATATATATATATATATATATATATATATATATAGATATATAGATGTGTGTTCAGTAATGGTGGTAGTAAAGTAAGAAATATGAGAAACGAAACGTACAGTAGATGGGACATATTGAATATGAATTACCGATGAAAGTTACCCGTCCGTTACGAGTTTTTGTTAGCATAAGTTTTATTCCAAATATTGATGTGTACAGACGAAAGAAACCTGTTTAAGGTTAACTTACTCGATCTACTCGCTAAAGTTGAAGTTAGTGTAAGACCGTTCGTGGGGGTATAGTCTACCCCGTTCGAAATCTAAATATACAACTCGCTCTTCATCGCCGGATCTACTCCCGAGCAGTGTAGCTAGCCGCCAGCAGACGATAAACAATAAAGCGTGCGTAAAAGGTAAACGCAGACCTCTTGTATGTACAGAACAAAATTAGTTTTTGGTTGTTAACTCTAGCATGTTTGCAGAATATGCAATACCGATATAGAACTATCCGAACATGGTCTACGGATACTCAAATATAACACTTCTGCAGATTTCAACACATTTCATAAATTAAGGCCGCCAACATACTACTCTGGGGGTTTTCGTACGTCCGCAAAAAACCGTTAAAATCCAACGACTGATTCAATTCCATCACGTGATCAATACTACCGAGTAGATAGATTGTGCTTACTACGATACCGCAAGCGCCTTTAAGATGTTCGTAAAAACCATCAGGCGGCATTCATGATAATTACGTGCCAAGTTATTTTGGATCGTTGACAGGTGTTTAAAAATGTAGGTACGGAAGAGAGCGGCCAGTTTACATTCGCCTACTGTTATCGTGGGTATTTCAGCACGGTTGGTGGCGACATTCAGGAGCGGTCTGTTGTACACAAAGTTGCCTACCTGGGCAGGAGGGGAGGGGATGTGCGTGTATGTGGCTGGAGCGACGCGATGCTCGCTGGCCAGTTGAATGAACAGATAAGGGACGCCACAGCACGGTGGCGGGGACAAAGGAAGTGACGTCAGCGGGCGCAGCGGAAGTGCCGTCGGCCGCACAAATATCAATCAGGTCTATCTGCGGAATTTCGCCACAGCCTGGCTGGACGCTGGCACCCTGAGGCGAATCCTCTCCCCCCCCCCCCTCCAGCAAACAAACACATTCTCTTCCACTAGTCGAGGAACACACATCTTCGGAGAGCTATTCAAGTAACATGTGACGATTTCTATGAAAGGGGAGAGTTAGATGATACATTTTATTGATCGATTTTCAGCAATAAGTTCTGTTTTAAAATATTTTTGGTAAATGTGGCAATGTTGAGGCGAGAGGTTTATGGATGTTAAAATTATTTGCAAATGAAAACGCAAGTATTTCTGAAATTCAGTTATTATAGAGGCCTAGATATCATATTACAAATTGTAAAAAATTTAGTTTTCCATTTTCGTAGATTTTATGGTTCCAAGCCCTTATTTTTTCTAAAAAAAAAAAAAATAAATTTGTACTCAAATATAAAGCGTACTATAGGCCGTTCATAATAAAGTGAGCACTGCATAAAGTTACCTTTCAGCAATCTTTACTATTTTTAATACGGAAACTTCCCTGTAACTAAACACCAGTGTAAATGTTTCAACACACTCAAAAGTTTACATCTATTGTCCCAATAAAACATATTTTAAATTAATTACAAGTTCTACTGAGTGCTCAGTTTATAGTGAACAGCCTATACCGCATAGTGCTATATAAATAAACGTCCGCTGATAAAGTATCTACTCGACAAAAAAATCTCATCGAATTGTTTTGAGTAGTTCAGACTTTATTGACGATTTAGTATTCCAGTCGTCCACTCGACGTCGTACCTTTCCATACCTCTTAAGTATAATCAGAAGTAATGTCTACATACTGAACAATGTATTCCAGTCGAAGGCAATGCGCGTGTTCGATTAATCGAATCAAAGTACTAGCGTGCACCCGTACACAAATCAAGATATTTGTCAATTTCGAAGCACATACACCGACAGCAATATGATAAAAATTATCAGTTTGAAATTGACAACATGCTACCTAATAATAGTGCAATATTTTATGCACTATGTAACAGTCCGATTATAAAAACTGCAGGTTAGTGTTTAAACTAGCAAGGTTAAAACACAAAAAAAGTAACTGCAATAAAACTTACGTATATTTTTGTATGTATGTGACAATTCCAAAAGATAAGCCGAAACACTAAGTTTGGCCACATTTAAATTCCGTTCTTGGATTGATGTTATTTTGTGGATATGGTAATTTTGTTCTATTCAGTTTAAATTTTAATAATATTTAACTGCCTATTTTGAGTACTTGGCGGTCTCCCGAATCATAAAGGTCAACAGTAATTTGAAAATATAAATTTAACATTTTAAGGGCGCCGCCTGCCTACCCGCGCGTTAGAAGCTGAAAAGTGACGAAGCAGTAAGGTCGATCTTGAAGCGCGCATCAAATGCTGCGTCGCCTCAACGAGCCAAGCGCTGAACTAACGTTCAAGATTCCCCGCCGAGCGGTTTTACTATGGGGCATTAAGGATGTTCAAATGCGATTTCCTATTACACAACAGATTTGGCGACAAAGTCAAAATTTGCTTGTTCCGCTGCCATGCAAATAGTGGAACCAACTGACCTACGTGAATAAAACAATTGACTGTGATATTACATCACATGAGCTATGGCATAAAGTATTAAAAATACCATAACGTAATATTGTGAATTTAAAAAAAAAATCGCAAAAGTACACGAAAAAAGTTGAAAAGTCAGCAATTTTTTAAAATACAAATATAGTTCACGGAATTTTTTTAAAACGTTTTATTACGTAGCCCTTGGCATGTTATTTCACTGTGAATTATTTCACTTACGTAAGTCAATTGTTTTCCACTATTTGCATGGCAGCAGAACAGGCAAATTTTGACTTTGGCGCACCGTTATGAGAAAACTGTGTGATATAAATTATTACGTAAGAGGAAACTGTACCCACAAGTATCGTCTACAAAAGTAACACTATTTCACATAAACATAAAATTATGATTTTATCGCACTTGAACAACCTTAAGCTGTGACCATATAATTTTATTGGTGGAAAGTCTGCAACTAAGTTCAGCGCAGGTCGCAATCTGAGTTTTACACACATCCTGTTAGCATATTTTGAAGTGCGTAAGTCTGAAAAGGCCGTTTTTAGTAATGTTGGTGGGCTTAGAAACACAGTGTTTTTAATGAGCATGATATCTTAATAATAATAATCCGTCATTGTCTTAAGTTTTTTTCTTTTCGTACGTTGGCAAAATGGGCACACATGGGATATTTACGTAAAAAAAAACCTGTTTACGGACACACTGTAACGCATTTGAAGCGTGGGGTAGGTAGGTAGTTTTATGTGTCGGTTCTTTTCTTAACTTATTAATTGAAGTGTTATCTGTAGCTTTTGTATTTGACTTTAATACTTTTAAATATTATTGTGCCCATTAAACTAAAGTTATTTTTGTACAGCTAAAAAAGTACCGGTGTGTTTGTCGTCATTAAAAACACGCTGAAATCGGTCCATCTGTTTGGGAGCCACGAAGCCACACACATACACAAGACAAAGTTGTCAAACTTATTTACAATTTTTTTGTCGGAAGTTAACAAGAGGTTGTTCGTGCCTAATAATGTAAGCTCTCTACAGACAAATAAAGTGATTTAGACCTACTGTATTCGTATTTTCTTAAATACATAGAATAATAGCCAATTCATTTCTTGGCACGACGCTCAGCCTAGATTGATTGTTCTAGTAAGTTACTTTACATGTGCAAACTTACAAAAATTTATTCACAACGTGTGCATGAACAAAATCGTTAGTTTGATGTTCGAAAAACGTCTCAACCCTGAATATTGGTGTTGTAGGCACTGGTGGACCTTAGGGCGTATTTCTGAATGTGCGGACTGGGCTGATGTCTGTGGTGGTAGTCTCCGAAGAAGGCAGTGAGGTGCGAGGGTTTTACGGCCCTTTTAACAACGATAGGCTGCGTTAGTGTGTGTGAGGCAGGAGCGGTAAGGTTGCCACTAACCGACGTGCGTAATGCATTATCGCCTCTCCGTGCGAGCCACTCAGCTGGCGTGCAGTGCTTTACTATTATTTTTCCTGTGGGACTTCACGCGGTGACCACATTATTTTATTTGTGGGCAGCATATTTTAAAGTCTAACGCTTGTTTCTATAATTGTGTAGTTCTAATCCGGTTGTTATTTTTCCAGCTACGGCAGTCTGGAAACCTACATTTTGACCATTTAGAGGGGTCCAAAAATGATGTTTCTAATAAATGTGCCGAATCTCTAAAACTATAACGACATAGTTTGAAGTGTGTGTTCTTTTCGTAGATATACAACTATAACGCACGTTAAATAGTTTCGTCACAAAAAGAACAGTCGTTACTCACTACAACATATCTGAAGCTCAGGTAGGGAAGCCCCTTAAGAGCCGACGAGAGTGAAGTTAAGCGACAATACAACATCCATGCCCCGCCAGGATTCGAAACCAGGGCACCGATTAAATATCACCACCTGCTATTTGTACCGATGCAGCGCAGCCCAAGTACAGAGCAAGTAGAACGTATCTTCTGTTTAATTCCAATGCAGCGTAACCAGACGCAACGCAGGTGCAAATTTTGCGTTGCACCCATAAAAAGCTATATTTAATCGGCCTCCAGGAGCTCACGCGCCGTAGACCAGCGCCTAATCGACTACCACTACGGAAGCTGGCACCGAAGAAGGCGACGTGCCTGGAAGGTAACGCGTCTGGCCAAACAAACAAGAAGCGCCTCGCTCGATACGTCTAGTTGACACGACGCGCGACTCGTCAAGGTCACTTGCCCGGGGGCGAGGCACGCACCAAGCCTCCCCCACTTCACTTTCAGCTAATTTGTACTTTTCCACCGCTTCTTATACAGGGTACAATGTAATTCGTGGTTACAGGTGTACCGTGTTAAATGTGGTCAAAAACAAGATGAAAGTATGTCAGGCCTTTAATTTTCACGGGAAATGATGGAGTTCTGAAATCCCACTGTAATATTATCTGTGATATCCCAATTGGAACCTGAAGTAATGTGACATAACGGTAACACGCTTGGCTCGTATTCTGGAGGACCCGGGTTTGACTCCCGAAATCGCTTAAATCAGACCACATAGTGCTCAAACTCATAGAGAATATTAACAAAAGTGATCTTTCTGGTTCAAAAAGTGACTAAAATGTGGTTGATAAAGTGAAAACTACTGTAGTTAATGAACCAATTTTTTCTACTAAAAATACAACAAGCAATAAAGGTTCCTTTTCTAGAAATAATTATCCCAACCCCGCTACGTCAAACGATAATTTATTGAAACATGCTTTCTCACTCAAAATACAGCAAGCATATAAAGTTGCTGCACTAGCACTGCGTGTCTTGTCATAAAGTTGTTTCTTCTGATATTCAAACATACCACTCATGTATTACTTTACACAACCAGATTCCCGTTGACTGCAGCGAGAAAAAAATATAAACATCTAGTATTACGAGGCTGCATTTCAAGAAATTAAAACAATAAATGTCACAATGAAGTTAATGTGCATTGTAAGATTTCCATTTGAGTGTTAAAATATCAGGAATCAAACACGTATACCCTGTGACCATTCCTGGTATTATCGAAGTGCCTGAAAACTGGGCATTTAACATTCATTGCCTTTATGAAAGTATGCGACTAATTTGTTTTCTAAAAAGTTGTGTTATGTAAAAAAACATAGCTTCAAAGGAGACCTTACTAAATGAACAAAAAATACTCGGTCTTGGAAAACAGCTCACTCGACGATCCTCACCCACTTCTCCAGAAATGTCGAGTGAAGAAATTCTCAGCATGTGTGACCGCCAAGTGTGATGCACGCACACGTGCGTGTGAGTAGCTGGCAGGAAGTGGATGAGCAAGAGCAGGCAGCGCATGCGGTTCATTTACCAGCAAGAAGACAGCTGTCTGACCCCCTCCCCCTCTTGTAGACTCACAGGCGACCCCGGGCACAGTTTAGCCTTCACCCTCCCGCAAGGGGCACATCACGTAGTCATCTGGGCGTAACTGCGGCTTCCGGTGCCCCGCCGCGCGACCTGCCGCCTACACGACTGACCGAGGGACGCCGCCCTCAGAGGCGTCCATCACCAAGATGTTCCGCAATCATGCGAATGTAACCTCTATCTCATTACTGCACCAAGGCCTCGCTCTTTAGTTTTATCGTGGTTTCGAAATTATTTTTTTAAACGCAAATTAATACTTATATCAAAAATTCATTCTTACCGTTTCAATACTTTTCTCATCGTTTGAAACCTGAATTTTTCTGTTACAATACATTAAGGCGCCCGCTAACCCACGCTTCAAATGCCTTGCAGCGTGTTGGTAAACAGGTTTTTTCTACGAAAGTATTCCACGTGTGTCCGTTTAGCAACGTACGAAAAGAAAAACTTCAGACAAGGTCGAAATCCTCATTGTTAAGACGCCACGCTCATTAAAAACAATGTATCTAAGCCCTCCAACATGGCTAAAAATGGCCTTTTCAGACTGCCGTACTTCAAAATGTATTAACAAAATGTACGCGAAACTCAGATTGCGACGTGCACTGAATTTAGTTTCACACTTTCCACCAATAAAGTTATATGGTCAAGGTCATCGCTTAATGTCCCATAGTAAAAACCGTTCAGTGGGAAGCTTGCACGCTAGTTCAGCGCTTGGCTCGTTGAGGCGACGCGGTATTTGATGCGCGCTTCAAGGTCGACCTTACTGCTCCGTCGCTATTGAGCCTCTCACGCGCGGGTAGACGGCGCCCTTAAACGGATTCTTATATTTTTGCCCCTGAAATAACACATATGTGGCCAAAATAAGCCAAAATAAAGCAAAATATTTTTTTGCTGGCAAAGGTACGTTATTCTAAAAAACGCTCTGGCAAAATTATGTATCGTATTACTGTAAACAATCTAATTTTTTTTCCAAAGCATTCAGTTAAAAAATATTCAAGTTATTTGTGATTGTTTGAAATAAATGACAGACCACTGCCAGCGTTGCAGCGTGCTAGTAGAACTCGTTTAAAAAAAATCTTCTAAACATATTTTAAATGTGTGTACTTTGAAAAGAACAAACACTTCAAACGATGATAGAATGGTAGTTTCAAAATATAACGTCAACTAAAAATATCATTTCGGAGCCCCACAAAATGACTTTAAAAACACTTTTTAAATATATTCTATCTAAATAACTACTAACGTGATTTGTATGTAACTAAGATAGAGAAGTGTACTGGACTTTGCTTAAAACTTCCTATAAATAAAAGGATGGGGTAACCACTGAAAGGGTCAATCAGGCGTCTTATCAGTGTCGCACGCTAGAGGCGACACCGCAACAGATGAACCGGTCAACATCGCCCTTGGTGCCGTGACTCACTCACACAAATACGTGTCCACCAGGCAGGCGCCTTTAAGGTTATTCAAGTGGATAAAAAATCGTAATTCTATGTTTGTATAAAACAGTGTTAGTTTTGTAGAAATTACTTGGGAGTAAATTTAACTCTTACAAAAAATTTTTAACTCAGTTTTCCATAAATGGCATTTCAAAGCCAAAATTTCCATGTTTTTAGTTCATACACCCCACAAAAACCAATCAACATAATGAAACGAAAAAATTCGCAGTACAAGTACATGACATTTAAGTACCTATATAAAAATCCAATACAAACTATTTTTGTATTTAAATAAATTTTTCTGAAAGCAGCAAAACATTTTTCAAATTTCAGAATTTTTTTAGAAACACAAAAACATAGTTTGAATCGGTTTGTATATACCTAAAACCCTAGCCCGGGACATGTAGGCCTACTTTCATTATGAATTACATAGTTTCATTATGTTAATTAGTTTTCGAGGGTGTATGAACTAAAGGAAAACATGTTAATTTTGACTTTGAAATGCCACTATGGGAAAACTGGCAGAGCTAAAATTACTTTGTCAACGGCAAATGTACTCTCAAGTACCGTCTACAAAACTAAAACCGTTTCAAACAAATATAAAATTAAGATTTTTTCCCCACTTGAACGACATTAACGACGACGTCTCCAAGCGCTTCAATTGACGAAGTGAAGTACACGCCCCCTGACGTCACCGCAGGGGAAAAGTACTGTGGGAAACAAAGCTTGTTTACAAACATGCTGATTTGTTAGTTGGTAGTTGCAGAAAGCAAAATTTTGCGCACTCGTAGATTTGCACGTATGGGTAGAAAATATTTGTTTCAATTCCATGGTTAAGATACACTAATACATAAGATTAATGTTTACCTGAAAAAAAAAAACGGAAAATTCCAAACAAATAATCAATTTTCTTGACGTACATCTCATCCGGGGCATGTGACGCCAAACAGCTAAATTAAGGTTATGTTCGGCTGCGGAATCCATGGAGATAGGAATTGTTTCCCACACCTGACTGAAGCTCCGCCTCTTTTCAAGTCGTCCATTGCGTCACAGTGTTCGAAAACAGGTTTTCATATACGAATCTATTGCACGTGTGCCCATTGTGCCAAAGTACAAAACGAAAACACTTCTTCCAAGGTCGGATATCACTGTTTAGACACCATGCTCATAAAAAAAACTCTGTTTCTCAGCCCTCCACAATAGGAAAAAAACTGCCTTTTTCAGACTGCTTAACTTCAAAATCTAATAATCGGATGTATGCAAAGCTCGGACAGAAACATGCATCGAACTTTACGACAGACTTTCTACCAATAAAGTTATATATGTTCGCCGCTTACACACACAGTAAAATAGGATCAGCGGTAATATTGTACGCTAGTTCAGAGCTTGGCTCGTTGAGGCGATGCGGCATTTAATGCTCGCTGCAAGGTCGCTCTTATAACTGCGTCACTTGTGAGACCCTCAGCTCGTAGGTAGGCGGCGCCGGCCTCGCTCTTTAGTTTTGCACTTGTTTTGAAAACGTTTATTTTACGCGAATTAATAAAAATATCAAAAATTAATCTTACAGTTTTAACTCTTATATTTATATATAGAGATGATGGTATATCGCGAAAATTTTTTGCACCAACATAGACTTGAAACCACTGACACACCGTAGCTGTTTGCAGACCAATAACAGGCATCAAATATTACATAGCAGGATTCTTATTGGCTTAGTCAAATTGGGGCAACAGCTCCACGTACAAGCGAAAGCCAGTTATCTTTTCATAAGCTGAGCGTATGTTGAAGTCTAGCAAATAGTCAAGTTTTCCCGCGATAAACCATCATCTCTACTTATATATCATTGTTTGTAGCTGAATTTTTCTGTTACAATACACCAAACGGATTTTTAGATTTTGGCCCCTGAAATATTACATATTTTGTTGTCAAAATAAACCAAACTGGCGCTAAATAATTTTTTTGTTAGCAAACAGTACATTATTTTGAAAAACACTCTGGCAAAATTGTGTACCGTATGACTGTTCACAGTCTCAAATTTTTTCAAAGTAATTGCTTAAAAAATATTAGAGTTATTTGCGAATGTTTGAAATAAATTAAATATCATGGCCTTAAAGATGGTCGCCTACCCAGCAAACAGCATGCACAGCTTCGCCCTATACAGATTGATTAGAAAACTGTCAGCGTGTGATATTTACAGACTTGCTCAACCGTGAAGCAAGCATATTTACTAAAGAAAATAACACTAACAACATTTTATAGGGCAATTATAACACTAATATAATACTATTTTCCAAACTTGAGACATTTGCACGCAGACGCTTTTAGTTTATGCAAAGTCAAGTTGCCTGGTTTAACATATTACATTAATGGCATAACTATTATGTTCTACAGATTTTGAAAACACGAAATACTTCACAATATTCCAAACAAAATGTTTAAGTTACCAACCACTAAATTGCTAGAGTTAACTATAGCAAGGCGAATTATTTAAAAACAATTACCGAATTAAAATGAAAGTTATGGTTAGTTGTGAATTTCTAAGATAGCTTATATACCATCGTATTGCAAGACGTTAAGAAATCATGGGATTCAATCTCAGCAGAAATAACCGTTTCACATCTGGATATGTTAGCATGGTTCGAAAGTTAGAAATCTGACAATTATATGGCATCCTGTCGGCTAATGATACCTCAACAAAATACGTAAAATCCAAGATGGTAAATGTATAATTAAATTGTATTAATTTGCAACAGAACCCTACAGTTTGAGTGGTGTTGGAAATCGTATTAAAATGTTTTAACAGTTCGGAATTTGCCATTTTATACAATTATATGACATTTTCAGGAGAAGCCCAACATACAGTAAGCAGGGCTGCCAGATATTTTCACATACCACGAAACTATACTGACAATGTAACGCGGAAAAAATAGTGTCTCAATTTGTCAAACATTACAGTAATTGCTGAATATAAAGAAACACACAAGTGGTGTATTCAAATGACAGTATATAAATTACTATTTATTAATAATCGTTTATTGGCGGAAGTTTGTGCACTGTAAATAAATGCAGTGCCGTGTGCAAGTGTTTTAACAAACACAAACGTCTGTGTAATATATGTGAATGCACAGCATTTGAAGAGATGTAACATATTCACCTGCTAAATTATCGTCAGTACTTTCGCATATCAAACAAAACGCTCTATGTTACATCGATTTTCAGAGTGTATTAAAGGGAACGATGCATCGCATCAGTGTCGACATAGCCGGGGTTGTATCGATAGAGCAGTGGCGACGGTGGCGCACTGAACGCATGTGTGTGCGTGCGTCGAGCACAGCCTACCTCCCAGGGGCAATCAATAGCCGCGGCCCGACGCCTCGTGCGCCGTTGCGACGCCACGTGCCGCCACACGACGGCGACCACCCACGTCTTGTCACACCTCACTTCGGCGAGCAGCAAGCAGGCCCTCCTAGGTACTCCCGTCCACTTCACGCGGGGGATATTAGCGCCGCGCCGTGCCGCGTGGCCACGGTTGAGACGACATCCATCCCCAGGGCCCGCGGCGTCGCTCCGTCTATCTGCAACTGTCGCATTCCCCCGACCCCAAGCACGCACTGCGCACATGCGTCTCCTGCCTACTCCGCTCGACGACATGCTATGTGCACATCAGACTCATCAATAACTTCCGCAAATATAATATTCTTTGTCGAATACTTTTTTTCTCTATTCAAATAGTCAGTAGATGTTTATAGAGTTTAATTACTAATGCAAACACGTGGTAAGCTCAGAGGCACGATGATGGTTACAAACTCAACCTTCTCTAATACAGACAGTTAGTTCCAAATTGGAACACTATGTAGTTCTGAGTCGAACGTATATTCCCTTGCAAGCCGTCCTCGATTATTACATGACTACAGAAAAGTGTAAGGTAGAGGACTAACCTTAATGGCAGCCTGGTTCTCCTTGTCGAGAAGGAACTCCATGGAGCGGGCGCGTGAGTCAGCTGCCACGCCATCCCTGCCTCCAGGGGGCGGCAGCGACAGTGTCAGAGGTTGTGTGCCCGCCCCCAGGTCGGCGAGGGAGCGGGCCTTCTTGCCTGCCGGCACGGCGGTGGTGGCGGCGTCCAGGTCTGTCTCCAGCAGGCCGGGCCGCGCGCCGGACATCTCCGCGGCGACTGAGGGGGCGTCGGGACGCCGGCGCGAGGGAGAGGCGCGCGGGGGCAGGGGTGGTTTGCTCGAGACCACCTCCGCCCTCTCTTCCCCGGGCCCGTGCAGGGGGATGATGCGCACATCCTCGTACTCGGCGGCTTCGCTCCGGGCGGCCGGCGTAGGCGGCGGGGGTGGTTGGCGCTTCTTGTCGGCTTTGTCGCGGCTCTTCTTGCCGCCGCCCAGCCGCCGCAGCGAGAAGCGCTGGAAGAAGCTACCAAAGCGGCCGTGGCTCTTCTTGCTGGAGTTGGATGTGGTGGAGTCGACGCTGGACTCGCGGCTACCGCGGTCCGACACGCTGCCTCCTCGCGTCTCCATGGCCTCGCGCGCACTGACAGCGGCCCCCTCCAGTATCACGCGCTCCCGCTCCGCCGGCCCCACTGGCACGCCCACTTGGATCCTCTGCACCACCAGAGGCGGCTTGCCGTCCTCGCTCGCGTAGCTGTCTCGCCAACTCACGTGGTCCACCGTGGGGCTGAAGTGAACCTCCCTGCTGCTGGCCATGTCCTCCTCGACATGACCTTGCAAAAGGTCCGGAGCGCTGCAGGTCACCTCGCCGTCCTGGTCGAGCCTCGAGCCGAGTACCTGTGCCGCGACCACTTCCTCTCGCTGCCGCGTCTCGTTCTCGTCTAGCTGCGGGGCGCTGCGCCACTGCCCGCCGCCGCCTCCGCTAAAATTAGCGTCCTCCCTCTCGTCCCCTTCACCCTCCTCCAAATTTAGCGGCGCTACCGCCGAGACATTCTTCTCCGGGGACGGCGTCCGCTCCTTCGCCCCACCGCCACTGCTGCAGTCCGAGCAGCACGAGTCGTCCTCCACGCGCCGCCCCTCCTGGTCGCCGAAACCGCTGTCCTCGCTCAGGTTCTCCGCCGACCTCTGCGGTTGGCCCTGCGGCGCCGGGGCAGGGGTGTCCACCGCCGGCTGCTCCAGCGCCTCTGTAACGCGCGGCGCACCGGGACACCCCTGCTGCAGCAGGTTCAGGCTGTCCAGGCTGCGGAAGGACCGCAGACGTCCCGACGACCGGAAGCTGCTGGCGCGCGACGACGACCACGAGGACAGACGAAGGGTGTCGTCAGAGTCGTCGCCGCTGCTGGAGCCACCACCACCGCCCGGCTCCTCGAGGCTGTCGGGCCAGCGTGGCGACTCCAGCGAGTCGTAGCTGAAGGAGGAGTTCGCCGACGGCGACAAGGCGTCGTCCCCGAGGAAGGGGTCGGAGGTGGACGACGAACGGAAGGCCGTCTCGCAGTGACGCTCCAGGCACTCGAACTGAATGAGGCTGGACGAGCGAGAAGAAAGGGAGCCGCACTCCTCCATCGCCTCGTCACCGCCGTCGTCGATCTCGTCGGGAGAGCGTCGGCGGCGCTTCTTCGGCACTGCAAGGTCTCGCTCGGAGCCACTCCAGTTGCCACCGCTCTCTGTAACCATCACACATTACTGCATTAACTTTGGCTACTTCCATTAACTCCGCGTAGTAACATAACCACTAACGACCATCCACAAACGTAATATTAACACTGCGGCATGTTTACGTTTCGCAGGCAAAGGTACTCGCAAACAATCCGTACAATGTTTCCGAACACATCCTTGAAGACATTTTACAAAATGAGGGCCCTTGAATAACACTAAGAACTTTATTTCTGGCAGATTGCATAACAAAACGAAATGGTAAAGGTTACTGTAAAACTGCATGTCAATATTTTGGAGAAAAGATCCTCACATATAGAGGAATAAAAAATGTTTTATTAGCATAGGTCCGAAAATGCACAATGCCTACACATCACTTCAAAATAAATTATGTATATAGTTCACAGCGTGCGGGATGGATCGTGTTATGGGTGTTCAAGTGCGTTAATAAGGTCATAATTTAATATTTATATGAAATATTGTTGGTTCTGTAGAGTGTTCTGTGAGTGCAGTTTCCTCTTTCAAAACAATTTTAGCTTGCGTAGTTTTCTCAAAACGGCGCGTCAAAGTAAAAATTTGCGTGTTCTGCTGCCATGCAAATAGTGAAAACCAATTGACTTACGTACGTGAAATAATTCACAGTGAAATAACATACTATAGGCTACGCAATAAAACATTTGAAGAAATACCGCGAACTGTTATTGTATTTTTAAAAAATTGCTTGGTTTGCAACTTTTTTCTGTACTTTTGCGATTTTTTTAAATCCAAAATATTACGTTTTTTTTTTCTTTTTTTTTTTTAATGTTTTATTGCATAGTTCATTGAATGTAAGTTCACAGTGAATTATTTTGTTTAAGTAGGTCAGTTGGTTTTCACTATTTGCATGGCAGTGTAACATGAAAATTTTGACTTTGACACCCCGTTATGAGAAAACTATGAGAGCTAAAATTGTTTCGTAAGAGTAAAATGTACTCACAAGTATCGTCTACAAAACTAACTATATTTCATAAAAATATAAAATTATGATTTTGTCGCACTTGAACACCCTTAATGTAGTATGTCATTGCTGATATTACTGGCAACTACACGCCAAACCAGTCGCATTTAATTGTATGGTAGGCATTGTTCCATGTGGCATTCCACATAACATGATTCAGCACGAGCGTTATGCTCTGTAAGTCATGCGAGACCTGTAGCACAGTAACGGTTCGTTTTTGGGCCTGTGCTCCTATAGCTGGTTCGGGACAAAGTGAACACTCAAAAAAGCCCTGCTAATGTTCTATATTCAGTCAATTCGTATCTTTCCGGGAGTACCGGCTATGGATGGGACCCGTCTAACCTCTTTGGACACGTCACTTAATGTTTGCGCGAGTGAGATAAATTGAGCAGTTGGTAGGAATCGGTATAGTTTGATAAAAAAACAAGTAAATTAAGTATACGAAATACAAGTATGTCGATTTCGGTTGATTTTGTTTCAGTATTGTAATTAAGTATGAAAATACACGGAAATATATTGGGTGACTTCGCTACCAACCATACAAGCAGTAAGGCAACTATAGTTAATGCTGAATTATATGCATTAACAGCTAGAAATATTTTTTAACGGTTAAATGTTTAGTGCTCACTTTATCCAGAATGACCTATACAACACTTATTATTCCTCTACATGCAAAGATTGTTCCCCCAAAACATTCACATGCAATTTTATAACACCACTGTATAATGCGGGCATTCAATAGTAACACGGATGATTTAAAAATTATAATTTTACTGTACACAAACAATATATGCTGAAGTTGTTGCCCTGCATAAAACATTTTAAGACATACAAGTCAAGCTCACCCGGGAAAAAATAGACCAAAATAATAACTATGCCCAATGGTAATGCACGTGAACGAAAATCTGACTTTTTTTTTACTTGAAGTATTTTTCAAAAAAAAAAAAAACATTTCAGCATTATATTTGCGTACTGATTTTCGTACAGATGGCTTGTTTGCCGCAAAAACTTGTAGGCAGAAAGAGTAATGGGGTGCGAAAATCTCCCACGGAAGAGTATGGTTTGCTTCAAATGAAGAAATGTTACACTTTGAATATGAGCGAACGTACAAAAAAAAAAAAAAAACAACAGTACGTAACTTCAGTTTTAATTTAATTGAATTTACTATCAATCACGTGTAAATTTTTTTTAAACTACGTATTGCAACGCTAACACGTTTTTTAATTTAGTAAGCATGTTTTTTTATATCTATAATAACTATTTTATACACACGAGACACTAGTGCAATTGATTGTACGTCCTCCCACTGTATTATGTTAATTTACAAATACGTAGCATCTATTCTTATTATTTTCTCCTTACTCCTTGGTTTGACTGTACTATGTATGATCTCACAAGTTTTACTTCATTACATATAACAGTATATTACTATGACGTAATTATTTATTGACTCGAAGACACCTCTCCTTCATAAGCCCATAAAAACCACACACAAACAAGTAGCCACATACACTCATACTTTTTTTAATCAACTTTAACTGGAGATAACTAACTGAACAGCGTTGTTTCGAACAATCACAGAAGGAACGTTTCTGTAGATTCTGTAAAAATGTTCCATACTACACGCAATGCCTGTCAACAATAAACCCGAAAAAATATTCTATTTGAGTTTTGTGGGTTTCTCGGTGAAAACTGTATTCAACAGTAACAGATGAAGTTAGCAGTCAAAAGTCATAGGGCTAGGGGAATGAGGGGCAAGAGTCCGCATGGGGTAAGAATCCTACGGTATTGTAGTTTTCGTAGACGCCGTTAGATAGCATTAGCGTTCATAAAGGGAGGTCTCTGTTGCACTACAGTATCGGGACGCGGCCGATTAGCGAGCTGCCGCCATTAGTACGAGTACGGTTACAAATATATGTTTTCAGCGGTATTTGATGTAATTCTGTTGTGTTCTATAAGTGTCTGCAGAACCAAGAAGAATTTAATTTGGCAAATAATAGCTGTATACATGAAACAGGTATGTATTTTGCTTGTATTCGTATCTGGTTGGAATTTTAATCGTATAACTATGAAATGTTGTTGGCGAGTTAAAAATTATTTTGTGAGTTGGGGCAAGATTCCTTGGGCAAGAGTCCGCACACACGATTATGCGGACTCTTGCCCCACACCACAAAACATTGCTTAAAATATTCAAACATTTTCTTAATATAATCTCGAAATGTGTAGGCTAAAAATTGTTTGTTCGAAAAAAATATTACGTACATTTCAAGTTAAAACTAAATTTATTCAATTTACAAGAGTTTTATACGATCAAACAATTACGCAATAAAATGATGCCGATATAATTTTAGCGAAACACTAAACAAAACTTGTACCTTTTATTTTAGGAAAATGAGGAATTATAAAAGGAAGACGAATCGAAAGCCACTTGATGCAGATACGCT
>PNEQ01001784.1:0-23925 GCA_003012365.1 Medauroidea extradentata | reverse complement strand
TTTCGTCTCCAATGCTATTAGTTTGCGTGGGAAGTCCTGCGATCTCTTGTTTTCCATTCTTTAGGCCTAAACGAAAGTTATTGTATTTATTAACGTAATTACGAAAATACGTCGGGAAGCTAAGCTGAGTTCTCAATGCTAAACTTTCAAAACAAACTTTCGCGGGTGTTTTTCAAAACAACATGCTTGTTTACTGCCAAGATATCGTTCGGGTGGTCATAGCAACTTGCAACTGCCCGTCCTGCCATTTCGCTGCCAGCGAAAAATGGCACTTGCCCTCGGCTGGTAAAACTGGCAGACCACGCGAACAAACCTATAGAGCATGTTCTATTTGCCGAGATTGCACCGCCGCTTGCATCGCATGTGAGGTTCCGAGAATTGTGTGTCTGAGCTGCAATGCAATATCAGCATATTGCGTGGAAATTGCATGCACATTGCGTCGTGTAAAACCAGCTTAAGTGATGAGATTATGGTTAGAACTTCACATCTAGGGTTGTGTTCCAAACAGATAAAAATGCATGCTCACGTACTCGGGTTCGGAAGTGACGTCAGAGATTGTTGTTTCAAATGACAGAGTACGAGAGCGCTAGTATGTGTGAACGTATGCTCGATGTATACTCTCGGGGCCACTGTTTATTTAAGTCTGATAGCACGCAAGGAGTATGATGGCGTTCCAAATGAAGAGCACGCATAAAACACGCAAGGAATTGTGGGAGCGAGTACAAGTGCGAATTATTTGGAACACAGCCTGGGTCTAAACGTTATTGAGGGGTGAGTATGGAGCAGAGCCAGAATAAAGGGGTGGGGGAAACGGGAGAACTACAAAAAAAACCCGCCGACCTGCGACATCATCCGAATTGATTATACCGGGATGGTTAATAACACGATTGACTACCACTATTATACAGTGATCGACAATTATGATATTAATTATCCCGATTTAACTTACTATCGTGAAAACTTCTAACCGTAAGGCGTTTTAGTGGCGGAAACATCACATTGGCTGAAAAGAAATGTAAAGTATTGTCTATGCACGTATATACAAAACACAAGAAAATAACGCCTAAGCTAATCAGAAAACACCGACAATTTTAGCACTGTTTCCTCGTCTATCTCGCAAGTCATATTCGCACTAAACATTACAATAAAGAAGAATATGGCCAATTTTTGTAGCCAGGAGTGCAAAAAAAAAAAAGGGCCAAACTGGGACATAGGCACATTATACAATTAAACGTTCCGCCACCTCATTACACACGGACAGGCAGCGCAGCTGGATGACAGCTGTCAAACAAACACGTGTTCTTGGTCCTGAATGCGACCGTGTTTACCGTACATGTCACTTGGTACGTATGCCGAACTGGGTTGCTCCAAGTTTGGTCGGTAACACTTAAGACGTAACCGTACACAAAAATGTAACTAACGCTAAAAATGGTAAATATTAGTATAAGGAATGTTTAAAAAAAATTGTGTTTCGAAAATGTTCAACTCGTGTATTTTTCTACATTTTATAATTGAGTACAGAGGCTCAGTGTAACAAATACACAAGAACCAACGGTAATTAAATCAAAATGTGACAAATCTAAATAATTGATCTAGTGGTCTGGCATACCGAACAAGACTAAATAGCTACACGTAACGATAAAAAAACATTGACCCACGCATTGCAAATGCAGTTTGCACTTAACGGTCCGTAAATTAGCACTTTACCAAGCGACAGGCATATATATATATATATATATATATATATATATATATATATATAAGTCATTTTAGAAACTGGCAAATTAGCCGGCCCTTAAAAAGTTTTTACTTTATTTTGAACAACTTAGGCAAGATACATAAATAGTAAACTAAAATTTAAAAAATTAAGGTGGGAGGGGGCATGTTTAGACAAGTCTTTTGAGTACGCCTTTTTGCGTGAGGGTGAAGTGTCCCTGCGGCCACGTACATTGATGGACCTGTCCTTCCGCATTCAGCAGCGGCGAGCAGATGGCACACTTTCCACAGGTGTTGTAGGCGGGGGCATGCACAGTGAAGACAAAGGCAGGCAGGGATCACTTACCGCAGCCCAGCAGGTCGGCATCTCTGCCTTGCTGCAGCAAGGCCTGGTGCAGCTGGGTGGGCTGCTGGTATCCATACGCCGGCAACCAGTGGTTGATGCCGCCAGTCAACTCCAGGTCACCGCTCGGCCAGTCGTCCACTACCAATGCTTCCTCCATCATCCTCGGCTACAGCCACGCGCACACGCATCTATCGACACTCGTCCCACCTGCCGAGCAACGCACTTTACCACGCCGGGCTCCGCCAGAGTTCAACAACACTTCACACTAGCACCAAAACACTACGCCACGCGCACGGAATTCTCCGACGACGCTCGCTCTCCGACCGCTTGCTGCGCGGGGGCCGCAGGGGAAAGTAGGGGAGGTGAGCGACCAATCGCGACGCTCCTCACGTGACCGGTCGCCTCCACGCGGCAAGTTTGAAACCGCGCGCGCAGTCTTATACTGTATCCATTCTAAGGTTGCAGCAGAAATAAACACTGTCACAGCTGAGCTCTCGACCATTGGTTGGCTGGTTAGTTAACAGTGTCGTAGCAACAGGAAATAGGTCCTACGCTAAATTTCTGTGTTTTAGTTCGGGATAGGTAATTGTATCGTTTAGTTGCGTTTTTTAATCCTCTGTAATATAATATCACTCTGTGCGCATGAAATATTATATGTGCATGGAATGTATTAACTACGACTTACGCGACGACGCCACGTCCATCGTGATTCCATTTCCTCCACAGCGAGGCGCGATTCCGTTTCTCCACTTGTCGCCAGTCGACAGCTCGCGAGACACGCGGAGGTGGTGCGACTGTTTGTCGCACAGCCAATGTCGTTCAAGCGCGGGAACAGGCGGAGTGACACAAGCTGCAATCTTGGAATGGATAGAGTATAACACCTTCACAAGACAATTTTATTTTTTGAACAAAATTTCGTCGACAGTGAGGTCATTACAGAAGGACATACAAGGTCAAGAACAGGAAGAATAATTGGCATTGAGCAACTCCAGGAAACCGATGGGAAGACAAAATCAGGATGGCCAGAGCTGAGAATCGAACCCGGGTCGTCCCGAACTCGAATCCTGTGACGTTACTATATATCGTCTCAGCCTGGCTAGTGCATGACGAGTTACGGAGGTTTTGCATTAGAAAACATGTCACTTATGAGTGCATGGCATATAATTCAGTGCCAAAAGCATCAACTTAGAATTGTAGGTTTTTAGAAGCCAATTTGCAAACATCAAAAAACAGCAATCCTAGATAATAGTTTTGCCAACTTTCTGAGTAAAATTTTTCTCGTTTAACGTGTATCTGAAGAAAAATCTCTGATGCTGAAATCTCCTACATTTAATTGCGGCGCAAGAGATCACGCTTAACAAATGCATAATTCTGGATAAAATTTGCTTATAAAGTTGGCAAATATAATTATCAAGGATTACTGCTTTGTAATTTTTCTATACTGACTTTCAAAAAGTGTAGATCTCAATTGTAAAACTCAGCGCTTAATTATCTACCACACCCTCTTAAATATTGCTCAATATTTTACTCCAATAAACATAGAGTAAGAGGTGATACCCAAAGGAAGGGAATCACACGCTCAGAGAACACTTCTGGCTGTGTGCCTGTACACATCTGTCGAACACCGAAGGATGACACGAAGTGTACCCCTACGATAGATAAGCGAATGTGATGAGCAGGGTTAACGGTAGTGTCCTAAGAAAACCCTCTGGCAGCCAACCACAATGTCCGCACGTGAAAACTCGATGTTTAACCTCATCAGGATTCAAACCAGTACTGCCTTGGTGGTAGACAAACACAAACTATTACCAATTTTAAAGTGATGACACAGCCAAAAACAATTTTTTAAATGTTTTGTTCACAAATACAACTTCCAAGTTTGAGGAGTTGCTAGCAAGTAAATGTCTGTAAATAACTGTTGTGAGAATAGGGTTATTAACCAGAAAAGGTAAACAGCTATTTACTGTAGATGCAAATTACATGACTTTAGTTCTTTGAAGCAAAAAATACACATTTTAGGCCCTTAAGTGCTCATTCTTGTTATTAACATACATAAGAACATTAGAACGTAAGTACATAAAAATAGATTAATGCAACCACAGGTTAGAAAGGAAATGTGTTTCCTTATCCGAGAGTTTGGGACAGGAAAAACTTCTGCTGCTAGTTTCGCTGCTATCGCTAAGGGACCAGAAAACTACGAAACCATAGTAGAATTAAATTAAAGTAGACTTGAAAATGACAGATTTCATTTAACTTAATTTTAAAGTGAAAATAAACCAATTTCATGTTTTAAATTATCAACTTAATGTTACTTAAAATCTAGGAAAGCTTAGTGATTGGTCACCGATACCAGCGAACAAGCGGCAGAAATTTTTCCTGTGCCAAACTTTTAATATTGATCTTTCTAACCTGTAGTAGAATTAACCTTAAGGGCGCGATCGACCTCAGTTTTCAAAGTCTTTTTTTTTTTTTTTATATTAGTACCAGATTTTTTTTTCTTATTTTAGACATAAATTGTGATTAAATCTTCCTCTTACGAAATTTTTGTATCTCTTATAGTTTTTGCGTAATGAGTCATAAACGTCAAAATTTGCACTTTACGGTTTTATGCACGCCACTAAAACCAACTGACATACCAAACCAAAAAAAATCAGTGTATAACAATGTTGTAGACTGTGATTTGACACATATAAAAACAAAAAAATATACACTTTTGTATTTTTAAAAAATTTTTGAAATTTTTAAATTTTCATTTTAAAATTCAGCATTTTTTATTAAACACAAAAACATTTTATTTTTTGTTTTATATATGTCAAATCATAGCCTACAAAATTGTTATACACTGTGAATTTTTTCGGTTAGTTGGTTTTAGTGGCGTGCATAAAACCGTAAAGTGCAAATATTGAAGTTTACGACTCATTACGCTAAAACTATGAGATATACAAAAATTCCCTAAGAGGAAGATTTAATCACCATTTACGTCTAAAATAAGAAAAAAAAATCTAGTGCAAATATAAAAATAAAAAAAGACGTTGAAAACTGAGGTGAACCGCACCCTTAACTGTGGCATCTGTGGTTCAATTCTGTAGGCGTACGGGAGGAACAATAACATCACACTGTTGTAGATCTAATTTGTGACAGACCTGGAAATGTGCCTGCCGGCTGTAAGGTAGACTCTTGTTCACTTACCACTTGCCTCATTACCTCTAGGAACAAGATGCTCAACTAGTGTCTGTCATTTCCTAGATGAGTACTCTTAAGTCAGATCATCACAGCCCATAGAATAAATGGAAGGTGCATCTTGTTCAACACACTTCATCATAAATAAGCATACAGGACGCATAAAAGAACTATACAGAAGAAATAAATAATGAAAATAATAAATCCAAATTTGACTGACAACGTTCAAATAGCAATACAAATTGACATTTAAATACAGTTAA
This sequence comes from Medauroidea extradentata, assembly GCA_003012365.1. Classification (NCBI taxonomy): domain Eukaryota; kingdom Metazoa; phylum Arthropoda; class Insecta; order Phasmatodea; family Phasmatidae; genus Medauroidea; species Medauroidea extradentata. The sequence goes on along the minus strand of PNEQ01001784.1, from coordinate 18,420 downwards.
CCATGGTGTAAAACTACAGAGTATTATCAGCAAGGTATTTGGTAGACCACAAATAGAAACAAACATGATGTCTGGTTGTGATATAGATTGTTGCTTGTAAAAACAAACAAGGATTTTCGTATACCGTAGACAGTTCCTTGACCCACAAAAAATAGATCAATAAGGCAGGGAAGATCTAGGCTTTCCTTTGCCTGAGCTGAGTAATCATTTTTGGCATCGTCAGCCCCCCTGTAACCTGGCGCCCAGGGCAGGCTGCCCCCACCCCCTCCCTTCAAGATCTGCCACTGTAACAGATACAGCACTGTATCTTTAAAAAATAGTCAAAAATTAGATAAAATAAAAAACTCAAAAAATAATAGTTAATAAAAATAATGTATAATTTGATGACTATTCTCCGTTCACTCTAAGTTGAGTTCTGAAGTAAACAAATAACGTATTATTATTGTACTTCGCTGGCTTCTAATTGGCTCAATTTGTGCAGCGCGCCGACGTACTATTTCCAACCGACAAAACTGTGTACAGTCGGCATCATAGGAAACAACAAAGCCCTATATATTAAAACAATACTGCGTGAAAATTTCGTATGTGTTATTGACATACGGAAACAAAAATTACATAAAAACTTGATTAAAATATTGAGATCACGTGCAGTTACAGTATATTTCAAAATTTAATTGTAATTATCAAGCCATGACTAACGATCGTATTCAAATATTCTGGTACTACCGTAACGAAAATTTGGTACTACATGCAGAAAAAAGTTGTCAGCAAAATGTGATTGAACTTACGTTAAAACCCTCCTGGATAATTTTGTACTTCGTTTTGGAAAAATTACATTTTATAAATCACCAAACACTCTGTTGATAATTCACGACACATATTCGTTATTTTTTTTTATTGTAAAGAATGTTATGCGAGATTTTTATTCTTGCCTAATAAACATCACCGCAGTTTGTTTAGTACTGAAGACATATATCCACGTTTCGAAAATCATGCAACACATTTTCACTGTTCACGTCCAGCGTCACATAACCTAACCAGAATGCGATGTAAACATAAACAGACGCGGGAACGGAACGAAACAGATCAAGGAATTTTGGTACGGACGAACTGGAATGGAAAATGGATACGCGGTCACAACATTGACGCATTAATGTCAAAAATACTTTTAAAAAAATATAACACATCTGATTATGATATTTCTGACTTATTTTTAACGTGGTCATTATTATTGAACTAAACTTGTGGTATTTTCAGAGTATCGTACATCTCTAAATACTGGCAAGTGTACCAAGAAACTCGTACGTTCAACAGTACGTTAGTCGTTAAATAACTCGTGAATCAACTGTACGGATGTGTCGCCCGCTAACCATAATTATAGTAATAAACATATAGCGCCGTAGATTGTGTTTGCAACGTATGTATATTTTAGATATTTGTTAATAAAACTCTCTAATTAAGTGATGGAGTAGTAAATTTATATGTACACAACAGATAACAAAGAACTATTTCTTATGCAAGATCACGGTGCACGGCGGTCGGCAGCCAATGAACATGTTTGTTTATAATTTGCTTTGTTTATCCTAAAACTCAACTTAGAGTGAACGGAGAATAGTGTCATCCACCACAGGGTATAGAGCATATACCAACTTATACTAGGAGCATAGCCAGGATTTGGGTTAGGAAGGGGCCTAACCTGTGAATTATAACAATGACAACAATTATGTTATGGATAAACACAACATTTAGGAAGTTGTATGCTTCTTGGTCTAAGCCGCATTAATGTTAATTTTTTTCTCAATGTTTCAGCAGAAATAAAACTTTTTGGCGTTGCTCAAACTAAGAACTTTCAGGAAATGACCACGAAAGCCTAAAATTATTAATTAATTTGCTCTGCTTGAGCTCAAAACTTACATATTTTTTTCACTTAAAAACAATTAAGTGATTAATGTCGACAAACATAACATTTATCATTAACATTTTTGTTGCTTCACAGACAGAATGGTTATCATTACTTGTATTCAATATAATGATATAGTGCAGTTCATATTATGCAATTTATATTCTGTTTTCACAACAGATCAGTTGGTATTTTGAAAATCAACTCTGAACAATTCAGTGGCAATTACAGTATAAATGAACTGCTTTTATCACTACATTTTGTGGCAGAGGGCAGAGTAAATATTTTGTTTTCAAATGCAGTGATATTTCACCAACGAAGTGCAATAAATTTTCCCCATTATAATACTTTCACACGGTCTCTGAATCAAAAAGGTAGTAGTTTATGAGGAAATAACGATGCTCAACTATTTCTATTCGCAAGTAGAAAAGGTGCTTGTCTGTAATTAATTTTACTGTAACATACTTAATACTGAAAACACAAGACTTCAGCAATGTTTTTTGTCAGTATTAAACTTGAACTGGGTGGCTGGTCAGGGTTGGGTCCTTAATGGTAGGTTTGGTTGGTTGTGTTTGTTTTTGGTTTTTGTTTATTAGTTTGCTAGATTTTGTTCTGATTATTTTGGTTGGGGTTCCCTTTTCTTTGAGGACGTCTATCGGCCGAGGTTTATTTTGCTTCTCCCTGTCTGTAGTGCTTCAGTCTTGGTGTGTTCACCATTCTGGTCAAATGGGGCATGTTGGGTAGTAATTTCGGGGCATCTTGAGTCGCTCCTTCAGTCGGGTCTACCCCTCTAACGACCGTGGAGGGGCGGCCTTGGTGGGAGGGGAGTCTCAGGGGTCTCGGTTGGGAGAAGAGGTAAATAGGAGGGGATAGTTTTGCATGGTAGGAGGAGGGGCGAGCAACGCTCATTCTGTTTTGACAAGGCGAGTGGTATGAGGAGGTAATTGGTAAGGTGGACGACCTTAGTGGGTGTGATCCGAAGAAGTAGGGGTGCCGATGGTTTTTGACTCGGGAAGATTCATCGTCCTTTCTGAAGGGGCGATCACCCAATTGCTCTTGGGCTTAACAAGAGGTTTGGATGGCCTATTCGCAGCCGAGTTATGTGGCTGGTGACTAGTGGTTGCCGAGAATCTGCTGAAATGGTGTCGTCCCGATTTTCGCGTTTTCCGTGCATAGGGAGTGTGGCTCATTGGAGGAGGATCCCTGTTTCGGAGAAGCCGGGGAATAGCGACTCCTGAAACTTCTGAGTCATTTGGAAAGTGCCAATTGCGAAATCGTCGGAGACTAATAAAACTTTGTCCAAATTGGTCGGAAACCAAAATGGGGTGCACAGAGCTGGTTCGTAACTGGGGAGGTGAAGTGTTTGCATTTCGGAACAGATGGTGCTGAATTTGAAAGGCTTTGAGTCGTCTATATAGGAGGGTAATGTGCTTAACACCTGCGGATTAGTGCCATAATGTTAGGGTAGTGTTCGACTCTGGTGCAAAAGAGTACAGTGAGTAAGGGCTTTGCACTTGCATGGGCAAGTTATATAATGTGTTATTTGTGTGTACTATGACGGGAAGCCAAGAAGATTACTGAGTGTATGACGGCCGTTTTAGCATGTTGTAGAGCAAAATGTTCTTAGGTCAAGCCTGTAAAATTGACATTAAGTGAATGGTATTTGTATGGATTTGTGCCTCTGAAAATTAACTGAATTGTGCCGAGAGAGGAATTGATGTAACTTATTATTGAATATACTGCTTTAATTCTAAAAAAGTATGTGTCGTTTTCTCACTGATCTATTGCTTTCCTGTTGTGATTGCCCCGAGCATAGGTCATGACAAATGTTTCTTGCTTTTTGGTGGGTTTGGCTCTTAGGAGCATTATGGTGGGAGCTTGGCCGATGGCGGGACGTTGAGTATTGGGCGCTTCTCGCCTTGGTAGTTGGTTCAAACTCAAAATTTCATTGCAGGATCAACCATTGTTATAATTATTTTCACACGACCATAATTTTACAGAAGTGACAATGTTCAGTGTATTTGTTTAATGACTGTAAAGCAAAATCAAAACAAATATTCTAATGTTAAGGGTCATGAAACATTATTGTAACTAGGTAAATTAAATATGACTTATTCGCATGTGTTGTACAGCAAGTTTTCTGTTCACAAGAATATAATCAATTTTTTGTGGTGTTGCCCCCTTTGCATTGTTGTATTCTGATATCTGTAATGTGTGTAAAGTTTAACTTCAAAGGCCAATTTGCATGTTTCACATAAAATTCTACGGACTTATACTTAAATACTTAAAAACTGAATCCTAACCTAGTCAATGTTAACTGAGAAATTTTTAAGGACCTTTTAAAAGGGATTAAACAATTAACGAATATTATAATTCATCGTGACCTCATACATTAGTTCTGAGAAATATGGAAAATGTGCAATTCATGTAACAGTCACACAAAAATTGTTAAATCAGTGACAGAAAATATAACTATAACTGAAAGACTAACTTAAGCATATCCTTCAAAAATGCTCATAGCACTTAAGAGCCCTTTCAAATAACCAAATTTTGAATTTTTTTATTAATTTAAATGCAGTAAGCACTTTCAATTTGAACAATTTAATTAAGTTTAGGGCATTTTATATCTGTATCTTTGAATTTAAAGTTTTGGATTTTATATACAATTTTTTCTATCTTCAGCACTTCTTACTTTGCCACAAATTCACAACTTCAAACTACTTTGCAAGACACATTGAACTATATCGGGAAACAGGCTTGTTAAAACCTTACTGAGTACTGGAACATGTGACTGCACATGTTGAAAGGGGCAAGAGTGTGATGGGGCAGGTGAGAACAGTGGCTTACCAGTTATTCTAAACCTTGAGATGACTATGTGAGGAAGGGATTAAGCCACTTCGGTATAGAAAGGAACAGGGCTGAACTGCAGAAAAACATCGCTTAGTGGTCTTTCGTCTGCTCCAAGAATTTCCATATTGCCAATATTACTGGTTATTATGTCTGAGATAAAAATTAAACATTCTAATATTTTCATTTGTGTTTGGGATGGACTCAGCCTATCTGGTTCACTCTTCGATGTACCTCTAGTGTCTGCCCTCTATCGAAAATCCACTGCGTATTCCCGCCTTCTGGCAGGTTCACATTATGAGAGAAGGCTGGAATTAAGGTTGGCCAGGATGCTCAACTAGCGAGACAAGCCTGTCGCTCATCCCGTCCGAAGAATGAATGAGGTGAGATGGGTGTGGAGCAGCGACGAATAGGAGTGACGGGGGGACATCCCTGAAAAAACCAGCCATCCAATGACAACATCCGCCATGTTTCCCACATGCAAATGTGAAAAATCCGGGACCGAACGCCGATGTCGAACCTGGCTTACCTAGGTGGGAGACGAGAGGTTTGAACACTTGACCATAGCTGTCCCGTTATTCCCTCCAGTACTTATTTTGAAAATAAATTGTTGCATCCTCCAATGGTTCAACAACATTGTACACCAATTTAGGCATTTTTTCCATCACCAGGTCTAAATTTCTTTTTATACAATTTTCATTACTACTGGGAAAAAAAAGTGATAATTCCCTACCACAATAAATCCATGCTGAACACAGTGCTAACATTATTTAATAACTAATAAATCACATAATTCAAAATTAAAAACAAAATATAACTTTAGTCATGTTATATGTGCATATTTCAAAGCATGAATATCTTCCTATGCGCACAAAAAATCATAATTTATCTTTCATGGCTTGGCGTATTTACAAATTTCTTGTGCAGCTATTTTAAAAAAATTCAGCAACAGATGTTCTGGTACACATCCACCAGATCCAAAGAAATTTCAGGCTGGTTGAACCGATGGACATGTTAATTTAATTGAATTAGACCAAAATAGTACATTTTATATGTCCAATGTACACCGCTGGGTGGATCCGTGAATTTTCAGATACACGCAGCTACCTTGAACACACTCGTTAACCTTGCTTGTGCTACCAAATTGACACACATTTCCACAAAAACATGCCTCTGTATCAAAACTTACTGCTATAATATATTTCCATAATATATAAAAGAATTTTCAACATCATTGCCTAAGGATGCCGGCTTTAAAAACAAATTGAACAAAACTAATTTTTAAGGCCACATCACTTTATTTACTAAGAAAATGTTAAACAATAATACAAAATAAAAGTAAAAAATGTTTTAGCTTAGTAATGCCAGTTATTTAAGAAATTAATTTTTGAAGCACTAACAAAAATTTGATGGCAGTAGACCGAAATAAATAAAAATAGCAAGGGTTTATGTAAAAAATATGTACATACGCACGTACCTACGTAAGCATGCATGCACTCACGCGCACATACACACACATGATGTAGCACTACTAGGTAACTGCATGTTCACCAACAACTGTGAGATGACGAAAGGAAAAGTACAATCAAATGACTGACTAACATTTCTTATTTATTTCATAAAATGTATTGTTACAAAAAGACAGATGTATGAATTTTACATACAATATATACAAATAGGTACGTGACATTCACATTTAATGCAGTCTCTAAGTGAACAAATTAAGTCCTACTCAGTAAGACATTTACACGTATATCTAGAACAAACATTGCCAGCCATGTTGCCATATGTACATAAACCTATAACGTACTGCATCTACAAAATTCTAAAACATGTCTGCATAAACACAGAAACTCTTTCTACCCTGTACAATTTTGATTTATTACTAAAATAAGTGCTGAATAATTGAACTGCCTAAGTGTTATTTACAAAATCAAAAACATACATTAAAAATTTTAAATTGCAAACAAGTTTCTCTCTGAACAACAGTTAATTATGTTTATAGCTGTAACTACACAGAACAAATTGTTACGTGATCAAAGAACGTATTAACTAAGTATCCGACAATGCAAAAAACAAATTAATTTTAAAGTACTGCTGTACCGTAACTGTGTCACAATTAGTTAAGATGCACAAAAAAAAGTATTTTAATTGTAAATATATTATTGTATAACACACCCTACAAAATTAAAACACACAGAGCACAATGTAAACTATCACACCTGACCCACATGTTTCTTATCAAAGAAAAAAAATATCTGGACTACATCTGGGACTGCCACAAAATGTTTTTACTGCAAATACATTGTACATACATAAACAATTCATTAAATTAAATCACTCTACATGGTAAAATTACATACATACAACTTTAATAAGCCAATAAAAACTTTGAAGAAGCATTTGAGAAAACAAAATTTTAAACAAATGTATGAAAAATTATAAATACACTTTCCAAATAAATGAGAAATGTTTCTACATGAAATAAGAACTACAGTATATTGTACTTTTTGTTTGTTAATATAAAAAAAAAATGTACCAACTCACATTTTTATAACAAATGTAACTGACAGCTATCAGATGTCCAGATTTCTTGGAGTTTTTTATTTTCCCACAAAATATACCAGAACACTACAGGTGGTATTCCGCAAAAAAAAATAATGCCTTTGTTAACCTCGTAACTGTGACTAAGCCTGGTGCAGCTTTTAACTCAAAACATGTCAGAAAAAAAAAAAAAGGAGGAAAAATAACTCAAGAAAACAAAATAGGAAAGTTTTGCTTCATAGTACAAAAAGTATAACTGAATACAAAACTTTCAAAATTCTGACCCAACCCCTAACTGGAAGACGAAACTCTTAGTTACCCACTTTGTCGACTTATTGAGGCACGTTAAGAATTTTTTTAATAATAAGATAAAGCTGCATTTAATGTCTTATTTTACAAGTCCAAACAGTACAACCTCTAATATAACGGTATAACAAGCTAAATTTCAAGAGGGTAACAATTTTGCAAGGTATGTGCGTAACCTTCTGTAATATTAACTGGTACGTTGAAATATTTCCATTTTTAACTTTCCATGATACGTAATACCCATTCTACCAACCCCTCAATAGGTGTTGATAATCAATTGTTGGTAGTACTTTACAATACATGAACAAAAATTACACACCGACTTTTACAAAGCCTAGCATGATTACTTAATGTGAGAAAACCTGCAACTGGCTGTAAAGTAAGTTCATGTTCACAGGATGACAGTCAATTAACCATGTCTAAATAGCCAATCACGTAATACAAAACACTGCTAGGGATTCATGAAAAACAGCCGTCATAAAAATTCTACAGGTTTGATAAATTTCTATATGATGTACTATCACTTGATTTTCATGCTGTGGAAGATAATGACTGTGCAATGGTACATCTACCATTAACCCAGAGGACAATGGACAGTGTTACAACTCACAGCACTTTACACCAATTCACCCAAAGAACAATGGGTACAGTATCAATTTGTGATACAGTCTGCAGTTACGGTGAACAGCAATAAGCATAAATTATTGTATCTGTGTTGACAGTTTTAAAAAATGCAGGACTATTTCGAGAACAATTATGGTAAAAGTCAAAGACGTGAACACAATTAAGGGATATATTTTAAAGTTTTATTTTCACGTTAGGTGACCAATTCCCAATTGGCTAATTGTTCTGTTTAAAATAATTTAATTGAGAGTATCTTTGAAATACAGTGCTCGCTACCGTCACAGCTGAAATTATTTAAGTTACAGTATAATACCACATGCTTCTGGGTTAAAAACATGTAAAAACCACAACCATCAATAATATTATTAGTTTCGTCACCTTTCAGATATAATACAACCTAAGTGGCATAATTCATAACAGTCTTGATAAGTTTTTACTATAACAGACAAACTGAAGAAGCAGGCTGAAACAAAATATGAAAAACAGACATAATTATCATCAAAATATGACAACTTCTTTTAAAACACATTTTGGACGGTTACCAAAAGTTGTGAGCCACCAACCGACAGTTACCCTACAACTGAAAATAGCAAGCAATACTAGATATAAACATTCTGAAACACCACCACAAGTATTCTGGCAATAACCACTATCACATGATAATATAATTTATCCACAATAAACATTCATAAATGGAAGCCTTTCTTAAACCCAAACATGCCATGAACAACCATATTATTATTAATTAGTCTGCATGAAACAACAGTTGAGGCAGCTGTCTACCTAGAGCTTTATTCCACAATAGAAGACCAGAACCAAGAACACAATAAAGGTGACACTGTCACATGTACCTACTGCCTCACTGCTGTCACGTACAAGGCATTCTTCTGATACACAGAGTTTCCATCGGACTGATTTTTCTAAAAAATTTTGAGCATTCAGCAATGATTTTATTGGACGCGACTCTGTCACAAATTCCAATGCATAACTCTATCATAGTTTTGTTTACACACAGTTATTACAATTTAAGATACAGAAGTCTTGAAAGCAATTCTGACAATGTTGGAAGGACTTAGTATTGATATCATTCATGCCATTTGCTCTTTGTATGAAATAAGGTTTCTTTTCACAGTTACACAAATTAAAAACAAACATCCTACAACATATTTCAAGCACCAGGTAGGCGAACACCTTAAATTTCACATCTGGAGAAAGTCTGGAAAAAATATTACATCTACAAATAAGTATACAGTATTACAATTACAGTCTTGACAGATTTTTATCAATGCACCACAATCGAGGCCTCACAACATTTTACTGGTACTATGTCTGTAGCACTATAATCTGTATAGTATAAATTTGCCTCATTTTGACAGTTCTTTTCTAAGGAAAATGTCGGGGGAACTCTATTGTTTTGACCTTGAAACCATCCCGACATCTCTGCAATCCTGTTTAAGATGCTCTTTCAGAAGAGAACAGTCAAAATTAGGCAAACTTACATTGTACAGTCTGTATCACATAGTATTTGTGGCAATTCATAATGAAACGTGTTTATGATATGTTTACAACAATAAAAAAAAAAAAAACAGACAATACTACAATATAGATAATTTTCAAGGTCTTCTGAGAAATTATTCTGCCACAAAATAATTTTGTTAAAACAGTCTTATATCAGAAAAATTTGTTTCCTACTTAATAACAGTCTTAGTATTATCCGTAGACCTACAAAAATGCTCATATTTATAGCAGTTGCCAGTACTAAGCTTCTGCCAACATTTATGAGCATCCTGTAAAACTGTACTTATGTTCAACACATTACCACTATTTATAAATATTTAAGATTTCACTGGTGTATAACTGCCAGTTGCATAAAGATACAACACATGTAAATACATGTACATATAAATTACATCATTTAAAATTTTATACTAAAAATTTTTTTTGGAAGAACATGCCTGAATTTCAAATATAATCCATACTTAACACAACAAATGATAGTATGAATAAATAAAAAATTCAACACAGTAAACAACAGTACTACATTATTTTCTAAGGACAATATTAATTTTTAACATGTTACAGTGGAAGGATTTGAAAGTAACATCCATGCCTTGAACAACTAATGACTACTGTACCATTAACTGAAGCATTTGCAAATTCAGAATTAAGTTCACACTTATTCTAAATATTAAGTTTTAGTGAGCTGACAAACAGTACTGAATTGAGTTACAGGGGAAGTACTATTTCATCGTTGTAATTTGGTTTTAACAGTTGGGACTAGTCTTCTTTGTAAGTGCCAAAAAATGTTTGGTATGTAAACATAACACATAATCTGTCTCATTCTGCTTGCATAATTAAAGAAAGATTTTGGGGGAGAGCGGAAAGGAGAAGGGGTAAAAAACATACTGAGTAGATGAATGTATGTAAGCTACTACTTACAGCCTTCAATAGGCACTCGTTACACTAGAGATTTAAATTTAAAGATTCAGGTACATCAACAACATTTTGTTCATTCTAAATTAAATAAACTGAAGTTTAATATCAACATTAAAGATACATACAACTACCAACAGACATCTATACATGTCTGAGCACAAGGAATGGGGGCACACCCAGGACTTTTGTTCGGTGGGTGTTAGATAGGGCCGTAGCTACAATTTGTGTTTTGGAGGGTCCTTGTACCTTGGAATGATGTAAAAAACACTTATCCCCTCAACAAAGCGGGGACTCCAGAAATTCTCCCCCAAGAAAATTTGCATTTTAAAGTGCAAAATGGTGTATTTTAAACAGTTTCCATAAATGGGAGGGGTCTGGCCTCTCCCTGCCAAAGTTTTGTAGGATGATTCGGCAATTACAGCATTATGCAGTAGAGCCGTGTTATAAGGTTATTTTAATTTGGTCCCTCAAACAGTTTTATAACAGGAAATTACCTTCTTATGTTTTCCCATTTAAAAAGGAGATTTTTTCGGGTCCCTTCAAAAATGTTAAAAAGGGTTATACTGCATTTTAAATCCTAACAGTTAAATGTAAAACAAACATCAGCTACGGCTGTCTTGAAGTAAAAACTGATTATACTACATGGGACAATTCTTTCAGATAAGTCTAATAGAGTTGTTCAAAGTAACAGTGTTTTTGTCACTTATAGTGACGATTCAAAACATTTGCAGTTCATGTTATCGGTATTCCCACATTTTGCTCTCGCCTTTCCGTATGCCTTCAAAAACTAACCCCGTGGAAAATGTAACTCAGACAAGAAAGACTGTTATTAAACTTGCGGACAAGGAGAATTCATCAATGATTTAATCTGTTATTTCTTAAAATAGCAAGGTCGTCAAAATTGTTTGGTCAATTATGTTCATTCAGTATTTTCTATACTGCATAAATATGATCCATTTGAAATTAATGTGCAGTTATTCTATCAATGTTTTTATTACATTTGGTCTTTGTGATTTTCTATGCCATTTTTTAACTTGCCAAAATTTTTTTATATAATTGTACATATATTCCCATTGTTTGAATGATAGAACCAATGTGCTATTTGTGATGTAATTTTCCTATCAACAAACTAGTATGCAGTTTTCCCTCATAGATTTGGAGAAATAATCAGAACTCTGCATTATCCTTTTTTAAACGTCCGGTTACAAAAATTAACCTACATATGAGTATGTAATTAAGAGCATACAAAAGAAATAATTACTCAACTTTTTATACATTTCGAAATGTTACATCTTAGACCCATATAAAAAAACCTGAAATGTGACTTACGAAACACATTCAGAACGTAGTATGTTTACTACAAAAAAAAAAGCAAATAAAGTAAATAACACACACTGCTATCTTCTGAACTAGTACACCTACAATATACTCTCTCAATTCAATGACTAGACAATGAAATATCAAAAAAATAAAGTTTGGTTTGAATCAATCAGATGGTTCTCGGAGAATGATATTGCACCAAAAATTTTCAAATCACCACCTTTTCGAAAATAAGCACTAAGACTTGAACAAAATACACAAGAGTCAGGAGACTACAGTATTAAGTCTACAGTACGCGTTTACGGAGTTTGACAAGCCTTGACGCATGGGTTTAAAATTGTTATCAGTGAGAGATATAAACGTAAAACAGATGCACAATCTCATTTGCCTATCTTTTGAAGTGAAAGTAAATTAAAAAATGTAACACTATTTTGGCATACTAAGAAATATGTTCCATCAAAATGTCACTAGTACAGCACTTTTATTTATGTATTTAAATTGATGATATCAAACAGTTTGCGGAGAACTCACACTTGAACAACCTCTATCGACACTAACTATACCGGCTGCACTGCAGTACATATGGCCGTAAATGCAGTGCATCTAATATTCTCAGAGAAATGTTTCTGTGTCAAGTACTATTTGCTGCTATTTAAATGACATCTTACCCTTGACACTAAGTCATCCATACAAAAAAAATTGTTATTAATAGACAATAACACACATTCGTAGTTCAAGTGTCATATGTGTACTGAAAGATAAGTGCGATTTCTATGACATCACAAAGGCATTTTTACGATTTACGTTAATAAAACACAAATAAAGAAGAGAAATGAAAGTTAAAATGGAGGGTGAAAAGGCCTTTTAGAAACACAGTACCCAAATGTTTTAAAGTCTGTGCATATACTGCCTGTCGCCTCTATTATTGGTGGTTATCTCCATGCTGCAAGTCGGCTTGCAGCCTAGATAGCACTAGGGGACTTGCATGCAGTTCAGATATTCCTTCTTCCTCACCAAGGGACTTGCTAACTGCCAACTAGCTAACACAATACTCTTCAGCCTCTGATAACCCATGTGCTGTAACCGGCAGATGCCTGGGCAAGTCTGAGTTTCTCTGCGTTAGCTCCAAGTCCCTGGCGTGTATGCGTTTTTCGTCCATAAAAGTATAAATAATACGAAGCTGATAGCATGTCGACACACATACTAGCGGTAGTAAAGTAAGTTAGGACGTGTTTGCTACTGTGTTACAGTAGACTACACTACGTTTAGGACGAAAAATGCATACACCAGGGACTTGGTAGAAATGGTGTATGGACAGTACGTTATTCAGTGTTAATGAGGAGGCTAAAATCAGTTGTTCGTTTAGATCAACTTCAAAGGGAAATTGCATTTTCAGCATCAAAAAATAAAGCATGTTTCTGTGTCCTTTCATTCCACGAAATATTTCCAACATAGTCTGGATCTGCTTCAGGAATTTAAAGGACTTTGCACACTAACGACTTGCAATGCAGTACAATGCAATTTGGTGCAGGTGCAAATACTGGTAGCTCCCACTATACCAATCATTTATGTTCAACTCATCTAACCACATTTATTAAATCTTTAAGGTAAAACAGCAATGTTGTCTGCACTCATTAAAAGCACATACAGTATACACATTTCACGAAACTTTTTTTCAGTTGCTAAAATTATATCTCAAACAGCGCATTCACATTAAAGAGTTTGTGTTACTTAACTTGGCATCATTTGCCTCCAAGGGTAATACTGTGCCAGTACAATATAATAATACTATAGAGCGTCCCCACCTTAGATTGCAGTATAGAGCTTACGGAGCAAGCTGTTGCCAGATCGTAGCCACATTACGAAGTTCAGGAGGTGCACTACTTCAGAATTTTGAGCTTTAAAATATTATATTCTTTATTATTCTAGTTTATATTGCAATCTGTACATTGTAATGCTTCAAATAATGTAATTAATGATGTTTTCTATTACTTTAAAAACAAGAAACAATTCACACACTCCGGTTATATTAATTCACTGCACGAATTGTAACGGGCACTTCATTAAAAAATAATTACTATCACATATATTTTAATAATTAGAGCTACTGCTGACAAAACGAAAGATTTCTACCATTTTAGTAACATCTGTCTGAAGACAAAAACGTGGTTGTAGTAGTTGATGATTATGAAATGATCATTAAAAACCAATGTCGTATGGGAACAAAAAAAATTGCCACTTTTATTATCTGCTAAGAATACATTTAAATTGAAAGAGGGGGATGTTATTTATTTATTCAGATGTTTTTACGTGCCTTCGGAATAGCACAAGACCTTCGAGGAGATACACGGGACGAAAGGGGGAAGGAGTCTGTCTTTATTAAGGAACCATCCCAGCATTCGCCTGGAGTGATTTCGCAAAACCCTGTAAAACTGAGATCAGTATGGTCGGAGCCGCATATCGAACCCGGGTCTTCCCGAATGCTAGGCGAGTGTTTTACTACTGCTCCACCACGTTCTGTTATCAAACAAAAGAGTACATTACTGTTCTGCCATGATGTCTACTTAGGCGTATCACTCATTTCCACTACTTCTTTGATAATTATATCTTAAGCCTAAACGAGAGCATATATAAAACATAGAGTTGAAGGTACTTACAAATTTTAGACAGTCAAAATCTCACCGAAACCTTGTAAACAAACTTTATGAGAGTTTAAGTTTTATATTTACTCAAATTTAGGATTTTAAAAAGAGTTACAATACAAGTACCGAAGGCCCATTGCCTTAAATATGTTTATGGGAACTATTGACTGTTTGTCTTTCTTTTATGATTTAAATTTTTCATGTCAGTTTGATGTAATGTGTTATTGTTTCTTCCTATTAGCATAAATGGTTTGTTTGGAACATCCAGTTTCTTCTGAAGCTTCCTTAATGCATTAATAGTATGTGAAAAATACTGGAATAAGATCAATACCACACTTCGCTCCCTTTCTCGTTGTCTACTTACAACTAAGACTTTTTATTATTTTGCCTTCCATACAAATAAATGATAACAAAAAATTACACACATGAAATTTTGTTTCGAAATCAGTCAACGTACACGACAAATCGCTCGGGTGAGACACTGTAGTTTCGCTACTGAACCAGTTTAGGACACGGGACCAAGAAAACTGCCGACTAAAAGTAGCCTGTATCTTATTTATTAACATTTCCAGACATAACTTAATAATCAGCAAAGATAATGGGATGTTTTTTCTCTTCAGCCAACACTTCGAGCTACACTCAGCTGTCGAGTTTGTAGAGTGAGTGCGCGGCGAGCGCATGACAATAATGCGCCACACATATCACAGCTATAAACAAGAGAACGGTTAATATTATTGAGGTCGGGTTGCTTTTAAGAATAGATTTAGCTCATTACGAACAACTTCCTCGCTTTCACCCCTCATCTAACTTGAATAGCAAAAAAGTTTTTCACTAACCAACTTTTTGATGTTTCAGTTAGTTAGAAAGCGCACATGATGTTAGAAAAATTTTTTTGTACAATTCATAAAAAAAAAAAAAAAAAAAAAAAAAAAAAAATGGCCTTCAGATTTCTTTGTTGGCATCCAGATATATCAAATTACACACCATAAAAATCCTGACACGATTTTGTTTTTTATTAGTATGTTATGATGTGATATATTGAAGGATGCATGAAAACAGTACCAAGTTCATAATATTGTTTTTCTAATTTTTTCAGCCACTTAAAATTGTGTAAATGATGAACCAACTATATCACCCGATGCACGTTTCGAGATTGAACAATATGCAAAAATTTTAAGATCAATGTTAAAACGCGAAACAGTGCTAATGGTAGTTGCCATGTGTTGAAAAGAGAGAACGAATATCCATTTAACCCTGTACTGCAATTTAGGCGTGAGATGCTCTATAGAAGCTCTTTCTAAGCACCATTTGGTAGAGCCCTAAGCTATGCAGATAAGTCTGTTACTGAAATTGAAAAACAATTTTTTCTGCCTAAAATATTATTTTTATAATTTAAGTACTTGACTTTGCAGATTTTTTTGCCTCGAAACATGAGGGCCCTAGAGCCGAATCTGTCTCACTCACTAGTACTTATCTAATCGCTTCTACACGCAATGTGCTCTAATGGTATGCAGTCTGTCTGCTATTTTCCTGACTATGACTTCAAGCTGTCGTCCTGTATTTTTATGGCATGCTAGTGTAGATAAATGTATAATGCAGGTTTAATGACGAGTATTCAGCCAGGCTGTTCTGTTGTCACATTATTACAGACTTGTCCATGACGAGTTGCAGCCTTGGGAGTAGTAAGGGACTTGCATGCACAGATGTGTGTCGGTTACAGCACTGGTAGTTTGCAACTGTAAAGTACATCTCATTTCAAATTTTAGCAGATTTGGGAGAAACAATTGTTTTATTTTTGGTTGAATATAGTAGTCAAAATGTAGGTAAAATTATTTTGCCATAAACACTATTGCACAACAAAAAAGGCTTTGCAACAAGAAAATGCTAATGCTGTAGCAAAACATAATAGAGTAATATAAAATTACTAAGAACATCCTGTTTAAATATTACTAGAGCTAACTTAACAGTTTTCTGTTTTCTTTATTCCGATACACACAATCTTTTTCTACATTATAGATAAAAAAAAAAACTCCTTTATAACTACCCCTTTTATTACGACCATATTCATGGGTACCGTGGGGGTTGAAGTAGGGGTTTTTCCACTGTATTCATAATAACAGCCCCTTTGTAATGACCCTATTTTTGTGGACCGCGAGGGGTCGTTATATAGGGTTTCTACACTATTGATTTCTGTTCCCCTTATTTGCATGAGCATAACCTTTTCTACATTATATATTTCCTGGTAAAGTATAAACCTCATTATATTACCTCAGATTTAAAAATATTGTACAGCTATTTTACAAAGTGCTTCTTGGCTACTGGTACTGTGAAAAAATCAAACATGAACTTGCAGGAAATTTTTAAATTCCAACAAAAATACAAGAAATTAAGATTTTTTAAAAATTCCTTAATAATGAATTAAATAAGATATGATTATTTATGTACTTAAATTCCATAGATATTTGATTTCTTATGACAAATCCAGCATGTCTCGTATTTTCGTGTCACCCAATTTTATGAAGACCTTGATTTTACAAAGAGTCTGGTTTTACAAAACGACCTACATTTCACAGAGAGTTAAATTGTATGAAGGATTCAATTGTATGAAGCACTAGTGTTTAAAAAGACCTTGATTTAACAAATATCTAAATTTTTACATAGCTATAAACATAGCTTTTATTCTCACGAGTCTTGCACTTTATAAAATTGTACTTATCCTGTATTTTTAATTTGGACAGACCATAATGAAATTTGTACGAGATGTAACATGTTCTCTATAGATATTGCGCCTAAATTTTATCTCTCCGAAAATTGTAGATGATGTACATCTGTGTTCATCCCTCACTTCTAAAATTTTTTTTGAGAACAGAAATGAACAGCTTTCGTGACCAAATAATGTCCTCTTTACTATGCAGTATTTGGGGTTTGGTTATACCACTCCAATATGAAACATAAGTAATGTTTGTAGCCCCATTTTCAAGTTAGTATACACATGCACATAATTATATGTAAGTAAACCTACCAAAATTCATATCAGAAATGTAATGTTCAAATAAAAAACCCCTCAGTATGCAAACATAATAAAAAATTAATAAAATGCCAAACTGCACAATACACGTACATTATATTTCTCTCAGAGAAATAAAAAAAATACATACTGTAGATATGAATTCATTCAACAATAATGCACTTTAAGAATATGCATGCAAAACCACTGGTATACATATGTATTGTATGTATTACGTACAAATTTGGCAATTCACTTATACAAATCAAGCCCAGGTTTCAAATATTTATTCAATGCACCAACTTTTATATGTAACTAACTCTTTCAAACAACAAGTATTCATACATACAATTTCTTAACATAGAAAGAAAAAAAAAAATTATTTTAACGTTACACTATCAAAGTTAAGAACTGAACAGAACATTTGGTCAAGTTTCTTGATGTGAAAATTTGTCTATCAGTGTTTTGTGTTTACTTACCTACAAGTAAAATTTTGTGAGTACAAGTACATTTCTATGTATATGTTACTGTAATTAGTAGCCAAGTGCCTATTCTTATTGCTTTGCTTGTTCGAAAGAGTTCTCACTAAAACTGATACTGTGATGGTACCGGCTGCCCATCACTCTTGTGTCGCAAAATATATGTGATGCCCCACTCGGCCCCACCTCGCGGTGAGCTACCGAATGTGATTGGCACACACACACAGCTCCACGTAGCTCACGACTGAACACCAGTCGGTATGAAACACACTCTAATATCTCAGGGAAAATAGTGGGTTCGAACCCTGAATGAAT